>JAWDEX010204696.1:0-11240 GCA_035221805.1 Trichilia hirta
ATAATAATAATAATAATAATAATAATAATAATAATAATAATAATAATAATAATAATAATAATAATAATAATAATATGGCAAAATTATATTATGTTACTTGGTATGCTAAAATCAAATATAATTAAATAACATTTATTTAATTACTAATAAATAAATAACTTTATTTATTAATTCCATTATATCCTAACATATATTATCTAAGTCTCCACATATCAATAAATTATATTTATAATATTTTAATTAATTGAAATATTTCTCAAGCATACAAGTGCTAGCACGTCATTGTCAAGAAATTTATTCTTTACATTAAATAATTAAAATACTATTTAATCAATATCAAATGATATTCATTTTTATCATTATGAAAATATTATAATCATAATTAACAATAATTGGCTATTGTGTATGATCCCTTGGGATCACCGTGAGCTGGACATTAGCATATAAGAATATTTTACATCATTTCGATACAACTCATTATAACCGAAGTTCTTAATTATTATGAGTAACCTCTAGTAATATGTCATGACTACCCCCAAACACGAAGAATGATAATTTCATATAAACCCATATAGTCGTACGTTCACATAGTAAAGTCTCTCTGCTGTCAACTTTCGATTGAGTGCAAGTCATAAATTCGTCAAATCTCTAACTCAATTATAAGATCAAGAACTCATATCATATACAAAATCTACTTATTTGAAACTCATTTTTGAATATACATATATAGGTTAAAGATTTAATTTTTGTGTATAACAATCCTACCTAGGATCTCAAGCTTAAATATCTAAACTAGCAAATTTCATCTTGATCATCACCTGTTCTTATATAATAACTACACATTGTCATCAAGCTTCTTTCACCAGGCATGGCTAGCCTGATGCAATATACACAAGTGAACGATGTATCTTAATGCAGAGAACAGCCGTGATATCTCAGATCAAAGGACTAATAGTACACTAGTATGATTGTGTGACGCATTATTGACTATGAATAATCACCCATGTGACTTATGGCATTAAGTCACATCCAGTAATACATTCACAAACATAATACACATATTTATGCTCTTATAATATGGGACTCGTCACCCAACTATTAATACCAAATACTAATTAGTGGTAGCAACAAAACATGTTAATTATATAATGTCATGGTCCCTAATAACATCACCCTAACAGAAAACCTATTTAAATGTATTTAAATTATAGACTCTGTACTCATATCTACAATTTATTATAAATAGAGTCTTGACACATAATACATCATGTGATCTTATTTTTCATTAATTGTAAAAGTAATAAAATTAGCAACTGAACATATGCAAAATGTTGTAAATGCCATTTGTAAATAATTATAAATAGCTTTACAACTAAATACAAAATACATATATATACTATGAGGAGAAATCCTAGAACTATATGACATGATTGTTTCGAGGGCATATCTCCAATAATTATAGCATGGATTTCATTAGTAACCTAGCAAAACATGGCATGTTAGATGACCTCTTAAATCTCAAATTCATTAAAAACATAACATATAGACCATGTCAAATAGGAAAGCAAATTAAGATCTTATTTAGATCTAAGAGTGTTGTGTCAACATTAAAGCACTTATAACTCATTCATATGGATTTGTTTAGACCAAATCGAGTGGCATCATTAGGAGAAAAATTTTATGCCTATATGATAGTGGATGACTACTTAAGATTTACTTGAGTATTCTCCTAGAAAATAAGAGTGATACCTTTGAGAACTTTGAAATTTTCTCTAAGAAGGTCCAAAATGAATTAGAATGCAAACTCATTAGAATTAGAAGTGATCAAAGAAGAGAGTTTATAAATAAAGAGTTTGAGGTATATTGTGATGAATATGGAGTGACTCATAATTTTTTATCCATCAGAACACCTTAATAAAATAGAGTAGCTAAGAAAAAGAATAGAATCTTATAAGAGATAAGCAGAATTATATTTAGCGAGTATGAGCTACCTCAATATTTTTGGGCTAAGGTAATAAACATGGTATGTTACATCACAAATAAAGTGTTGATTAGGAAAATTTTTGGTACAACTTTCTATGAGTCAATATATCAAAGGAAGCCCAAAATTAGTTACTTTAAAGTCTTTAGATGTCCATGTTATATTCTTAATACCAAAGACAATCTAGAAAAATTTGATCCAAAAACTAATTTAGAAATATTTTTAGGATATTTATCAAAGAGCAAGGCATATATAGTGTATAATAGAAGAACTTAAATAGTGAAAAAATATGTATATATAACCTTTGATGAACTAGATCCAAATCTATCTAAGATGTTAGCAAAGGAGAAATGAGAAGGAAATTGAGGTTATAGATAAGATGAACAACTTAAGGTTAGATAGGACCCTTAAGGAAAAAAAATATCAGAAGAATTGATAGAGCCTTCTAATGAACTTTTAAAGGCTTAGAAGTATACCCCTAACTATTCTAAGAAATTAATCATAGGTGATCCATCTCAGGGTGTTAAAACTAGAAAGAGTACTAGAGATCTACTACAAAATATAGAGGAGATTCAAAACCTTTCCTTATATCTTAATTAGAACCTAGAAATGTCAAGAAAGTCTTAGATGATGTAGATTAGATACAAGTGATGAAAGAGGGATTAAATTAATTTCAAAGGCATGAAGTTTGGGACTTAGTTCTAAGACCTAGTGATTGCCAAGTTATAATAATCAAATGGGTCTTTAGGAATGAGTTAGATGAGCATGATCATATTACTAGAAATAAGGCTAAACTTATTGCTCAAGGTTATAATCAATAAGAAGGGATAGACTATCATGAGACATATGCTTTCGTGGTTAGACTAGAAGCCATTCAAATTCTTTTAGCTTTTGCATGCTTTAAAGATTTTAAATTATATCAAATGAATGTCAAAAGTGTATTTTTAAATGGCTTTCTTAATGAAGAAGTGTTTGTTGAACAACCTCTTAATTTTGAAAATAAAAAATTTTCCAATCATGTTTACAAACTAACTAAGGCTCTCTATGGTTTAAAACAAGTTCTTAGAGTATATTACAAGAGACTTAGTGAATTTTTGATCAAAAATGAATTCAAAAGAAGAAGTGTTGATAAAACTCCTTTTATTAAAACCAAAGATAGCCATATTTTAATTGTGCAAATCTAAGTTGATGACATTATCTTTAGAAGCACAAATGATTTAATGTGTAATGAGTTTTTAACCTTAATAAGAAGTGAATTTGAAATAAGTATGATGAAAGAATTAATTAATAAGAAGTGAATTTGAAATAAGTATGATGAAAGAATTAATTTTATTTTTGGGTTTGCAAATAAAATAAATAAATAATGGAATTTATATTTTTCAAACAAAATATATTTATGATTTATTGAAAAGATTCAAATTTTTAGCAGGAATGCATGTGAAGATACTACGAGTACATCCACTTCTCTAGAGATGACCTTAGCAAGAGTGTAGATCATAAGTTATATAGAGGAATAATTAATTCATTACTCTATCTCACAGTATCTAGACCAAATATTCTTTATCGTGTATCTGTGTGCTTTAGATTTCAAGTAAATCAAAAGGAATCGCACCTAATGACTATAAAAAGAATATTCAGATACTTAAGTGGAACACCAAAGTTGGAACTATTTTATGCCAAAGATGGTAAATTTATAGTAAAAGATTATTCATATGCTGATTATAGCAACAACAAAGTGGATAGAAAAAGCACTAGTGGATCATGTTATTTCTTAGAAAATGCATTAGTTTCTTGGTTTAGTAAAAAGCAAAATACAGTTACCTTATTCATAACTAAAGCTGTATATATGTCAGTGGATAATTTTTGTGCATAATTACTATGGATTAAACATCAATTATTAGATTATAGATTGAAATTGGATAAAATCCTAATTATGTATGACAATACAAGTGCATAAATTTGACGAAAAATCTTATGCACATGTAATACTTGTTATTTAAGTCCAAGGATATTTTTATCATTTTACTAAATTAAGGGTACTTTTGTCATTTTTAAAATTTCATGTTTGTGTGATATTCTTGGTTAAATAAGATGATATTGGCATATATAGGGTGTTTTGAGAGGTTTTAGAAGAAGTTAGTTAAGTTTTAAAAGGTTTTCATGTAGTATTATTTGTACACCCTTGTTTTCTAATTAAATTTCTTTTATTGAGTAGGTAAATTGATGATCTATTTGTTTATATTAAAAGAAAACAGAAGCATGATAGTATAGAAACAAAAATGAGTGAAATCATAGTTAAAATAAGAGAGAAATTATCATTTGAAGTTCACTGTGCACTTAAATAGTATTTATTTGTGAGTAGAGTGTCCCAAGTATCGATCCCAAACTCATAAGTATTGGTACATAGCTTAATTTATCGAAATATAACTCAAAATTTTGAAACATACCTCAAAGTTTCGAAACATAGCATAGAGGTGTTGACATATTGATACGTTAAACACGCAAAATTCATCCTTTTTGAGCAGTTTATAGTATTGTAATTATATCTTAAGGTATACACCACTAATTTAAATTATTCTTAATGCATTAGAAATTTAATTAAATTATACACAACTTTTATGTTAATTATTTTCTCTAATTAAGTCGTTTAGTGGTTCAAAATAATGGATTCCCTAGATCAATCTGGTGATCAAATAACTTTAAATACTCTTCAATTTTTAAAGCATAACTTTCTATAAAAGTATCCAAATTTAGTAAGTATTAAATCATAGTAAATTTAAGAAAATCATTTGACAAATGAGTTTAGATTAAGGTTAAAAAAGAATGTGGCAAAAGGAAGTAGAAAAAGAAAAAGTGTCGATACATTGGAGTGGAAGTAGACACTTATTCATATGTTTCAAAACTTGGGGTTCAATGTTTTGAAACTTGGGCTTAAAATTGAGAAATTTGTTAATCTTGTTCCTGCTGATCTAATATTGCTACTGGTTGTACCTCATAATTTAAATCTTCTTGGGGCTCAATTGGTGGAGGTCAGATGACATATGGATGATTTGGAACATATTTCTTCAATATTGAAATATGCAACATATCATAGATTCTCTCTCTCTGGTGGCAACTCCAACTAATAATACTGGAGTAATTTTCTCAATAATCCTAAAAGGTCTAATGTATCGAGGATGAAGTTTTCTTTAATTTTTGAATCATATTACTCCTTTCTATAGTGATACTTTCAGAAATACCATATTACCCATATTAAATTTAAGATTTCTTTTTTGCTTATTAGCATATGACTTTTATTTATCTTGAGCCATTTTTAATCTACTTGAATCATTTTCACCTTCTCTAAGATCATCTCGATCAATTCCATATTTTGAATCTTTCTTTCACCCATTTCATCATGACAAAATAGGGTCTTACACTTTCTTTTATACAAAGTCTCAAATTTAACTCGTTTTATGTAAACAAATACTTCAAACTCCTATGATCTATAAAGATTCGACATTATTCCCTATATAAGTAGCGTCTTCATATATTGAGTGCAAAAATCACAGCTGCAAGTTCTAAATCATAGGTAGGATAATTAACTTTATGCCTCTTTAGTTATCAAGAAGCACAAGCAATTACCTTCCCATTCTGCATCAATACACAATCAATTTCATATTTAGATGCATCGTTGTATACCGCATACTCATTCTCTAGTGTAAGATGTATTAAAATTAGAGTAGTAGTAAGTCAATCCTTTAATGCCTAAAATCTCTATTTGCATTGCAAATCCTTTTCAAATTTCACATCTTTTCTTATTAGCCATGTCAATGAAGTATCTAATAAAGAGAAGCCTTTTACAAATCTTTGATAATAATCTATTAACCCTAAGAAGTTTCTAATTTTAGTGACATTCTTTGACCATTCTTATTGCATTATTGCTTTGATCTTTTGGGGATCCATAAATATTTCTTTAGCTAACACGACAGGAGTTAAGAATATTACTTCTCTAAACCAAGATTCACATTTAGAAAATTTAGTATATTACCTCTTTTCTCGTAAAGTTTGTAATACTATTCTCAAATATTAAGTGTGTTTTGTCCTGATTTTTTAATACACCAAAATGTCATTGATAAAGACAATCACAAATTTTCTAAGATATGGGTGAAACACTCTGTTTATAAGATCCATAAATGTAGCTGAAGTATTAGTTAATTTAAAGGGCATCGCTAAGAACCCATAATGCCCATATCTAATTCTGAATGCTATCTTGGCTATGTCACAATCTCAAATTTTCAACAGATATTACCTTAACCATAAGTCAATCTTAAAGAAGACTTTGGCACCTATTAACTAATTAAAGAGATTGTCTATCCTTGAAAAAAAGTATTTATTCTTAATAATTACCCGATTCAATTGTCGATAATCTATACATAATTGTAAGGTGCCATCCTTTTTCTTAAATAATACCAGTGAATCTCAAGGTAATATATTAGGGTAGATGAAACATTTGTCCATAAAATCTTGAAGCTATACCTTTAATTTTTTAAGTTTTATAGGTGCCCTATAATATAGTGGCATCGATATCAATGCAATACTAGGCATTAGCTTAATATAAAAATCAAATTCTTAATCTAATGGTAATCATGAAAACTCTTTAAGAAATACACCTAAAAACTCTTATACTATTGACACATGTTTTATTGAATACTCATAATTGAAGTATTAGTTACATGGGTCAAGTAGGCTTGACACCCCTTCTATATCAATTTTTGTGCTTCTAAATTTGAAATCACCCAATTAATATACACATTCTGCTTATCCATTTGTATAAACTCTAGCTCACCCGGTCTAATGATAATAATTGCTTACATTATAATTTCTTTCCTTAATAATAAAATATAGGTATTTTAGAATATCTAACTCATTATTTATTATCAAGAAGAGAAAGATGTATCTTAGAGACTTAAATTTTATTAAAGAATAGAATAAATCCAAATTCTTAAATATTTTATTCATAAATATCCTTTAAACTATTTGCTTTCATCTATGCTTGGGTACTAAATGCATTTTCTCAATCTTTCATAAACTTTAAGCACTACTGATTCTACAAAAATCTACTCGAGCAAGAATATAAAACTAACTTCAATCCTATCAATCTTTTTATATATCTTATTCAAAACTTCACAAGGCTCACCATTACATTACACTTACTAGTAGTTGCTTCCAAATGATCGATATTTACAAGACCTATACCATCACTATATGCCAAAAATAATTCATTCTCAAATGTTTAATTATCCTTATGAGTTTACTAGTATAAGGCCAAATTTTCTCTTCTAACTAGAATTTATTCTACTTCTTTACATTTCTAATAATATCACTCATTCAAAATAATTCAACCTTTAATTCTATAAATTCTACAACCTCTAGTACAAAAACTAAGACTTGACTCATTTATGGTGCACTAGATTTCAAAATTAAGAAAATAAATAAAAATTTATTATTTTAATTTGAGGCCTTATAAATCTCAAAACATCTCAAAATACTTTGAAATAAATTCGAGATATAATAAAAAATCAAGAAATAGTCATTGTAAAAACAAAACTCAAAATTAGAATTGTAGGCTCTAATACCACTATAATTGTCATGCCCCGTACTAGGATCTTTTACATGACAACCTCCGTGTACCCTTGCATTATGATTTCAAGAGTTAGAATTATAATATGAGAGTTCACAATACTTTGTATATCATTATTTTTTAAATCATAAAATAAAATAAATTTCAATTACGAATTTTAAATAATAAAAATATTCAATTTCATTTTAACAGTAATAGTCTGCAAGGCTCTATACCAAATCCATGGGGCTTTCAATTTAAAGAAGAATATAACAAGTTTATCACCCTTTACATGAACAAAAAAGTGCTTCTGAGATGGGTAATAGACTTTTTGTTTTTGGAATTCATAAATTTTCCATATCTACAATAGCTTATACATTTTGGGTGGATGAAATTCTTAAAACTTAGAGGAGAATATTAACTTGAGTTAGTAAAATTATTTTATGCTAATATGGATACTAGGGATTCTAATACAGGCAGAAACCAAATGAACATGTTTAGGACCTATTACATTTGAATTATGGGTATGCAGTGTGTGATTATTAAAGAAAAGCACCTAAAATTATTGAAAAATATTGAGAGTGCAACTCCTATTACAACAGTTATTGTTAGTGAGAGTATGCTGCGAAAAATACACTATATAAAAACTAAAAATGGGGATTAGGTTCTACAAGAAAGGTTTAGACCCTGAGAAGAACGAATAAAGATTAAGGAAGAGGCAAAAATAAGATTAAAAACAACCTCCTCAAAGCCTTAGTAGGCAACCCAAGTAACCCAGCCACTATAATCCTAAGAACCTAAACTAGAATAAGCCCCTTAAGTCTTTCTACTTGCATTATTACCTCTTTTATCAATCACACCAAAGATCATAGAGTTCCTAAAATGAATGATAAATCTAGAGTCCTCAGTTTATATCGCCATACAAAGATTTAACTAGAGAATGGATATAGTAAAAATAGTCATGTCTCTATTACATTAATGTGTTTTGAACCTTAGACTTCTTTTAGACATTCATAGAACTAAAATGCAATGGTTGTTTAATAATATCCTACATCAAATACATTGCATTTGTTCTTAGGCAACAACATCATGAGTAGACAGGCCAAGAGCTCCTCCACTACATTATCGAGGTCAATAATTTATAGGTGAAGCCTCTTTAAGCTATAATCTAGTAATCAATAATAGTAGCAGTAATAGTAATATTCCCTCTATGGATTATTCTAAAATGAATGAGAGACTACATTGAGCACAAGAAGAGGGCAAAAGAGAAAGGGCTGGGACTAGGAGATTTTAGTTAGTTACATAAAATCATATATGTTTTCGTTGATGTGCTAATATAAGTATAATTATATGTATGAATGATTTTATAATTTTACATGATTACAATAGTTAAATAATATGGTTATTTAATTTATGATAAGGTTATTTATGCATAATATTTAATTCACAAGAAACACACTTTTATAGATTATACTTTTACTATAATTTTATATTAAAATATTTTATATATGATATGACTTTAGTTCTCGATTATGTGACTTTCTATTCTTATCATATTTCATATCAAAAAGGGAGAGTTATAATAATTTCACCCTTTTTTCTTAATGAGAACAAAGGGGAGAGAAAATGAGAAATCAAAGAGTTAGGGGTGTTATAACTTAATTTTGTCCTCTATAAATTTTATCTATGCCTTATAAATAAAGCTCAAGGTGCTGAATTTGTAATAATGATATAAGGTTCAATTTTTAAATTATTCTGTCAAAATTATTTAATAAGTTTGTATCTTAGCTCAAGGTGCTGAATTATAATAATGTTGTATCTATGTATGTCATATAGCCAGTGCGGTAGGTAGGCTACTGTTCTATGATCACATGACGCATGAAGGGAGTCGTTTGAGTTTTGCTAGGATTTATGTGGAGATTGATGCTTCCAAACCATATGTAGAGCAAGTTAAGATAGAAAGCAACTTCTAATCCTCTACGCAAATTTAGATTGTGTATGAATGGAAGCCTGAAAGATGCCTTTCCTATTTTTCTTTTGGCCATACGTGCATTGCTCAGGAGCCAAGCGAAGTTATAATTCCAGTAGAGATGGCAGGCACTAGCACAACTATAGAAGTAAGGCAGAAGCCCTCAACCTTTTCTAAGGAGCCCATTCCTCAAGATATTCCTGGGTGGAAGGCCCCAACACATATAGGTACTCAACCAGAGCTTGCTCAAAGATTTAGAGACCAATATATCCCCCTTTTAGAGTTGTCAGAGGTAGAGCCTTTAAAACTTTAGCCCAACTTAGAGCCTTTTAATATCTTGACAGAGGTTGCAGATGAACCAGCTTCCACTGCCCAGGGTACAGGGAAAAGATAAACCAGAGGGATAGAACTTTACTTTCTCACTATACCACCTACACAAAGGATGAGATACCTACTTTAGATGACAGCCTAGTACCCCAACCATGGGACAATGGTACTAAGACTAATATTGTTGAGACACTAAAATAGCTAATAGGCAGGAAGAAGAAAGGTGAGGCCAAGCCTAGTCGACATTTATAGCTTTAATTTTCTTTCTTTTTCAATTTGCAATGATAGTAAGTTAGAATTTGAGAGGCCTCAATGGCCACAGCACTTAGAAAGCAGTTAGAGATTGGATTTCTTGATACTCTTTGGGCCTAATTGGCTTATCAAAGACTAAGGTTGATACCTCTCAAATTCATAAGATAATTCCTTTGGTTTGCTCGGACTGGCAATATATTTCCAATGCAATAGATTTTACAACTTATCACATTATTATTTGTTAGGATTGGAGACTTTTTAAGGTTTTTCCTATTCTCATTGCTCTTTAAGAGATTACTTGTCAGGTTACTAGGCAGGTAGATGATGCTGATTTTTTTATTACCTTTGTTTATGGCCACACTGATCTAGTAGGTCGTAGAAACCACTAGAACTCTTTATATTCTACAGCTCATTATCTCTCCAAGACTCTTTGGCTAATAATGGGAGACTTTAATGCTATTATGGATTCTTCAAATAGAGTGGGGGGTTCAAATGAATGGCCAACCTATATGGATGATTTCAAAAGCTATATTCATGATATTTAGCTGATTCATGTTCCTTACCATGGTCTAAGTTCACTTGGTATAATGGTAGATAGAACAAAGCTACCATCCTTCGAAAGTTGGACGAGGTTTTATATAGTAGTTCTTGAATGTCAGTTTGGCCTTTCACCCATTATAAAGTTTTATCGAGAGACTAGTCAGACTATAGTGCCTTGGTTCTTAGCATAAATGAGACCCTGTTCAGACCTACCACAACTTTTAAATTCCTAAATATTTGGGCATATAGAAAGGACTTTTTGGACATTATTCAAGAGACTTGGACGACTCCTATTGAGAGGAATTCGATGATTTGTCTCATTGAGAGGCTGAAGTCTTTAAAGAAGAAGCTTAAGTCTCTTCACATTAAGGATTACAGCCATATCAACAGAAGGGTTTTGGATGCTGAAACCCACTGGATCCCAGCCCAATTCGATCTTAATTCTTGTCCTTCTTGTCCTGACTTCATAGCTAGAGAAAGGGAATGGGCTCATGATTATTTTTAGTTGTGCAAAGATGAGGAAGCTTTCTATAGGCAACAATCTCGAATTTAATGGCTGCATTTAGGTG
>JAWDEX010204747.1:0-11234 GCA_035221805.1 Trichilia hirta
AAGGTTCTGCTTGTTTTAGGTATTTGGCACCGGAATATGCTCAAAGTGGCCAGATCACAGAAAAAGCCGATGTCTATTCATTCGGGGTTGTTTTGGTAGAGCTCGTTACTGGACGGAAGGCTGTCGACCTTAACCGACCCAGGGGCCAGCAGTGTCTTACTGAATGGGTATGCTCCCGGGAATTCTACTTATTATCTGTTTCCAATTATTAACCATGTTGCCTTCAGTGTAATTTACAGTGATCTAGAAATACATGCTAACATTTTGCTAAATGCTGGAAAACAACTTATTATTGTTTCTCTGGTTCTTGATTTATTGTTCATGCATTGT
Source organism: Trichilia hirta (assembly GCA_035221805.1). Lineage (NCBI taxonomy): Eukaryota > Viridiplantae > Streptophyta > Magnoliopsida > Sapindales > Meliaceae > Trichilia > Trichilia hirta. The sequence continues at coordinate 331 of JAWDEX010204747.1, forward strand.
GATCTTGAATAGGCACGTCCTCTTTTAGAAGAATATGCTATAGATGAGCTAATTGATCCAAGGTTGGGGAATCACTATTCGGAGCATGAAGTCTATTGTATGCTTCATGCAGCATCTTCATGCATACGAAGAGATCCTCATTCCAGGCCCCGAATGTCACAGGTAAAAAGAAACTTTCAAATTTATTCTGCACATCACATTCAATATCATTTGCAATAAAGTTTAGTCCCTTGCGTTTGCTCATTGTTATGTGCATTTTGTGGTGAAAGGTGCTTCGCATATTGGAAGGTGACATGGTCATGGACACAAATTACACATCAACACCAGCATATGATGTCGGCAGCCGTAGTGGCCGGATGGGGGCAGATCAGCATCGTCAACAACATCATCAACAACTACCTTACAGCAGTCCATTACTAAAGGATACTTTGAAGGGTCTCAGCAGTAAACTCTCCCTTGATTCACTAAAGCCGACTTTCTGGGAATGGGATAAGGCCCAAAGGACTTCCTGTGTTCATAATTTGTAAAGAGAGCTTCTTATTTTATCCCTTGCAATCAAAATTCATCCTATTCGGCTAAATACGTATTCCCTACCTCTTGTATTTTAATTTTTCATATTTTCCCCAGTTTTTTAGTTCTTTCTTATCTTTGCCTCATTCCCATCTAGATTCTGGTGATGTGTATAGGGAAAGTAGAGGATAAGTAAGGTTTCGTAATTCGTCTATGCTTAATGGCTAAATGAATGAAATGAATTCTTCTCAGGATTATGACTCTTTCTTTATCTTCGTGAGAACTTTCAATTGTGGGGACCAAATTGCAGAAAGTAGATAAAAGACAACCTGAGATTTGTCTTACGTTGAGAAGCACAGAAGGCCAGGCAGCAAACATTAATTTTGCAGAGTATTAAATGATGAAGTGACAAACCTTGCTCTTGCCGTAATGTTTTTGAATTTCAAATTGTTTTAAGAGACAAAATCAAAGCACAGACATTCGTCCAGGATCTGTGAGTCTTGTATTAATTGCAGGGCTTCGACAGATCTAAGAAGACTGGTGAACAAGAAATACGGTCATTTATTGTTATCTGTAGTGCCTTTGGAAAGTTGGTATCACAAAGACAATCTTACTCATTTCTTATCCACAGGCAAGGAAGTCCGATTTTTGTCTTGATTTGTCCATTTCACTCATTATAGAGATACAAATCCTGAAATTGGAAATTTGATTTAAAAGGATTTTTTCAGGGTTTCCTATATTTTTATTGTTTGAAAAAGCGGGCATGTCATAATAGTGGGCACTAGTTATGGTACAAGAATTATAGGATTCAAAACCGGATTGATAAGAGTATAGATTCATTCATTAATTACAGTGGAGATTAATAATTCAGAAAACACAATTATATTTTTTTATTGAATGCTCTTACTGAAATGTCTTACCTAAATCACTTTCTTCTTCATTTGTATATCTGAATAAAGAAATTATTACATTTCACTCTTCTTAATCGAAGAACTAGCTAAAGTTTCCTAGAAACATTTTAATGATTTGTAAATCTCAATACATAAGCATTCAACTTCAACTACCGAAAGTTTTAGGAGGGAAAAACAAAACTGTTCTTCTAACATAAGAATATCAATTGTCTATAATTTTACAATTTCGTGTGTTTCACCTCATTCTTCAGCTATTGAGTGAGACAGAATCATAAAGCTTATATGAATGAAGAAAGCTCCTCAACTCCAACCATAAGAGCTAAAGAATTGCCAGGAGATTGAAAATGTCAGCTTTGCAACTCTTACCTCATAGAACTTCCGCATTTTGGACCTGGCATACCTAGAGAGGAACAGTATGAAATGCATGATAAAACAGTCTTTTCTAGATAGCAACAGTGCTAGATAAGAAAATGATGTCTATGTCTAGAGAATGTAATTGGAGCTAGTGAAATGAGTTCAGAAGAAATACTCCATGTGCACGCCACCTCGATCAGATGATGGTAACTGGCTACTCTGAAGCTCCTCCAGGACTTTGGTAGCTTGTTCAATTTCCTGTGGAAAAGAATATAAAGCAAAATAAAGAAGTTAAAGACTTAATCAAATCATGCAAATCAGTTAAACCAAATTCAGCTTTACTTGTTAAGCCTTTGCTTCTTAGGCTTTGGTTGAACTGGAGCATAAAAGTTATAGTTACAGCTTGATTATTTACCGAGTCATCAAGTTCTGACATACTAAGCATTATGTTGCTTAGAGAAAAGGGAGTTATCTTCACAATAAAGGGAAGCATCCTTTTTTAGACTTTGTTTACAGGCTCTAAAATTGATATTAATTGTCATTAAATAAATGAACTGCATTCTGAAAAGTTCATGAACAACCACGTTTGCAAGCATCTCCACCGACCAGTCAAGATGAGGCATGTTAACTCTAGTAACGATCAGCATGCAGCCATAACCATCATATGGTTGTAATCACTGGGGCAACTATTATACTACAAACGTCAATGCCTAAATTTTCAAGTACCTCAAAATCAGCAAATGCAACTGGCATTCCACCTTTAGCATGCATTTTGAGCATGTTGAATCCAGGATATCTGGAAACAAGAGAAAAGATGGAGTTATAAATGGATATTATCATCAAATAAAACAGAAAATCAATCATGACATCCAAGAATGAAAAACTTCTAGTTGAAACTAATATTATAGATACGCATTACAACTTACACTGAGAAGCCTGCTTTAGTCCATCTTCAGTGCAATTTGGACCTAGGTTTGCTATAAACAAAGTTGAACAAATTTGAATACCGCCTTCAGAAGTCTTTTCTGACTGCTCGTGCAGCAGCAATTTGAAAATTAGAGTCAAACACATTTTCCCTGAGATCTCAATAAGTAAATAGTAATGTAATCTTTAGATGGAACTCTGACAAGCAATATCCTCTCCATAAGTGGTATGATACAATATCAGGAGACACTACCATTAAAGTAGAGAACTCTCAATTCATTGGTTGTACCAAAGACATTCTCACTCAAACTGAGCAAAATAAAAATAGATTGACCATCCTATCTAAAGTACAAAGCAGCAAGGTACATTTTAACCATTTTCATTTTCTAATAAATTGAAACATGTGGCAATCAAGAAAGAAAACGAATGATATAGGTTTCCACTTTTAAACAAGTACATTTATCAATGCCACACATAATTAACATTGTCCCCAAATCATTAAGTGAAAAAAAAATCTGTTTTCCAGACCGTCGGCTGCCTTATTTAGATAAGTAAAATAGATTTCACTTAGATTTACAGACGCTACAACATCGCCAGGATCAGCTGCTTTCTCACTGCTGATTACCAGACAAGAAGAGATACTTAGAAATGCACTAAAATAGTCAAGAGGAACCTAACAAGTCTCTCCAAACTCTGAATTCTCAGCGCAGTGAAGTTTGAGAATTCTGCATCATAAATTCAAAATTGTGCTTTCTAAGTGCATCTAACCTGTTCGCTGTCACTAAATCACCCTGGTTGGCTGAATCAATATTGTCTCTAGGAGATGCTTCACCAGCTTCAGTGTCTCCTGAGAGTGTAAAGGATAATATGCCGCTTCTATTGAATGTGAACAAAGGTAACCAGCACATTAACATCGGCACTCAATGTTTCTTAAGCATGAGCATTAGTGGCTGCTTTAGCTATTTTATCAATAACAACATATGCACTACTCCCTGTGCGCAAGAAACAAAATTTGACAAACATCTAAAATGGTATTTAAGACCCAATCAGAATCAAACCAGAATTTCTAGCTGTGATTTGCAGACACTTGGGGAAGGTTCTGAAATTTCTTGAGTTTGATATAGCAAGCTCAATATGCAGGACAGATCCAATTTGTGGATCAAATTTCACATCCTCAACATAATAATCAGAGGGAAAAAGTCAGAATCCCCATCAATTTCCAAAACCTTCTAATGATTACATTTTGCAGTTCAAAACTTCTAATGGGCCATCGATCATAAAATGACTTTTTATCATTCAAAATAATCTCCAAATAAGGAAGTAACCGGCTAGGAAGACAAACAATCCTACCATCGTATTCAATTTGACAACGGCAAAAGCACAACTACAAACAACATAATTTTACAAATAACCAGCTTCTCACATTCAATTCATGCAGTGCTGCAACAGCTGAAGATGATTGGAAAACGTGGCAAATGCAACAACCTGCAACCAAGAATAAAAGCTTCAGTCCAAATTTATTGATTATTATACAAAATTTTTGGTATGATTATATCAAAATTTTAAATTTGATACATTTAAAACTTCGAATCTAACGTAATTAATTTTTAGAACTTCGAATCTTAATTAATTACATCAAAACTTGAAATTTAATATATAATAAAAAAATAAATAATAAAAATATAATATTATATATATATATATATATATATATATATCACTAAGAAATTTAAGCTCGTATAAAACTTTAGATTCTAATAATATTTATTCAAAATTTAAAATATAATTAAAAAAATTTTATGCGATTAATATTAGAATTTTATATTTTAATTATTTTTTTAATTAATTTTTATTATAAAATAATATTAATAAATAATATATACTATTCTTATTTTTTGGTATAGTAGATTTATTTTAATAACAGTCATAGAGTATATTTATAAAAATAATTATATAATTATAATTATATAATAAAAATAATATAATTATAAAAGTAAATATATAATAATATAAAAATATTAAATTAAAAATATAAATTTTTTTTATACTAAAATTGTACTGATAACGTGTTGTGAATATTAACTCAAATATAATTAAAAAAAGAAGAAGTTGAAGATGTAATTAAATTAATCAAAATAAATTCAGAATTAAAGATAAAATTCTCTTTCCTTTTCTCAATTTTATAAAATGGATACACCAACCGTCAATTTATAAATTTATAAAATTTTTCCATCAAATTGAGTTCTAGAAAAAGTTTCACAAAATCTTTTAAGATAAATTTTATAACATTTTTTAAAGAAATTTTTATGAAGATTTTCAAAAAAAAATTATTGATTAAACAAAATAGTAAAAATTATATTTACAACATTAAGAATTTAATTAGGTTTTTTACAAAAATGACAACATTTTTTAGAATTTTACTAAAATAACTGTATCAAAAAATTTTGATTAAATAAATTAAAAATAGAAAGTTTTATAAAGAATTTTAAAAAAAGTTATTAATTAAACAAAATAGTACAATGTATATTTACAACATTAAGAATTTAATTAGGATTTTTACGGAAACAAAATATTTTTAAAAATTTTACTAAAATAATTGTATTAAAAAAACTTTAATTAAATAAATTAAAAATATATTTTATAAACAATAATTTTCTCATAAAAGTTAAAATAATATTTATATTTAAAAGTATTATTTTAAATGTATTTTTGAATATTGTGTTCGAAAATATATTTTAAATTGCACTTTTAAATATAATTTAAAATATTTTATTCAAAAATGTATTTAAAAAAATACTTTTAAATACAATTCTTAGTTCAATTTTTATAAAAAATATTATTATTTAAAAATATAGTTTTAATTTATTTGATCTAAATTTTTTTAATATGATTATTTTAATAAATATTCTTAAAAATATAGTCATTTCTATACATTTTCCAATTTAATTGTTGCGAGTAAATTATTGTACCTGGGGTTACAAATATCATTTGGATAAAGTGAGTATTATAAAATCTTCCAATTGTAAAACATGATTATGCTCATATATTTTTTCATTATAAATTTATATTTTTGATATAATAATTTGTAACTTAATTTTGAGTGGCATTTTTTTATTATTGAATCAATTGACATCTATATTATTTAAAAAATATGCGACTCATTAAAAGTTAGCGTTAATTTTATTTTAAAAATATAACAAAAATAACATAATTTCAGTCAAAGATATATGCATAGATTTATATTTTATTGAAAAATTAAATATTATTTTCTATCATATTTTATGTTTTATTTTATAAAATTAACAAAATTTTATACATCCATAACTTTGCAATTTTTTGGTCTTTCTTAATGTTTTAAAGATATGTAAATTTTTTTTTTTTTTTAACTAAAAGAGTTTTATCAATGAAACCCTTTTAAATGAGATTAGATTACTAGTGGATGCTCTTGTCATATTCTATTGAAAAATAAAAATAAAAATAAAAATAAAAAATTATTAAAAGCCTTCAATCATGCAACTCGTTATCAAATTAACTAAAAGTGGACTAATTACATCATTTAATTATTAATTTAAAAATGTTGTTCAAGTGAGATTAATTATCCATTAGGGTCCACATTTGGACTTCACTAGAGATTTAATTGAAATAAATTAATTTCTATGGATTGGATAACTTTGAGAATGTCTAAATCCGTATCATTTTAGAAATGAATTGTTCTCTTCTTAATCAATGTTGTACTTTTGACATGAAGTAGTTAAGGCCATTTCATATTTTTTTTATTACATTCAAATTTAATTTTTAAAAAATTAAATAGTTTAAGTAAAATAAAATAAAAATATATAAGATAAATATGAAAAAAATATCTCTAGAAGATAAAAATACATTTTAATCCTTTTCTAAAAACACCTTGAAAAACATATTTAAACATATTCCGACCTAAAGCTATGGAACTTAGCTTTACTTTTTATTTATTTATTAAATATTTAAATAATTTAAATATAGTATTTCAAACCTTTAAATCGACTTTTTTTTTTAATTTTTTTTTACGTTCTGTAAATTTTCTTTAATTAAGTTTAAGAAAAATAAAAAAGAATATGTCAATATTCTTTTTTTTCAAATTTATAGAATCCAAAAGAAATCTTTTGTACCAAGTTGACCCGTTAATTCAATAAAAAAAATGAGAGTCGCACTCGATTTTTTTGTTGGTATCATTTAACTGAATACAATTCAATTGGTTAGTTATGTAATTTTTTATATTTTAGTCCTTATCTAAAACACCTTGGAAAACATATTTAAACATATCCCATTATTATTATTCATATAATAATGATAAGATCAATAAAAAAGAAAATTACAACACATAATTTTATAAAGAAAAGATATTGTTCCGTAAATAATACATCAATAGTGACTACTTTATTATTAAATTTTTTATTTAGTAATTGTTTAAAAATGTTAAAAACAAAAAAATTCTGATGAAAAAATCTTTAGAAAAGCTCCAAGAAATAGTAATTAAATTTAAAAATGAAAAATGAGTCGTTCAATTTCCTTCAATCAATGCAATTTTGTTTTTCTAATCTACCAAATAACCCAAATTGACTTCATTAGTGAATTGAATCGTACAAACAAGCAAATTAACATCAATAAAAACCCAAAATAAAAAAAAAAAAATAATTAAAAAAACCATGATCAATAATTAAAGAGCTAAGAAGAACTAAGAGGAAGAAGAAGATCCAGCAGTAGTAGTAGCAGCAGCAGCGGTCATCAACCCAGTCGATTCTTCATCCAAGAACAAATCCTCGGTCTTCCTCAATGCCGCATGCACCACTACTACCACCACTCCGATCAGTAGCGCCACCAAGATGTTCTCCGTCGCATCCGTCAGAAACAAAAACACCAACGTGAACACCGACAGCGCTATCAGAACAAACCTGTCGTTGATCATATGGCCTAGAATCACCAGTGGCTCATCACGTAAGAAGTAGAGAAAGAGCCACGCACCCGTCATGACGATCAACACGATCAAAGATATGGGGTGCCATAGAAGACTGAGGAACAGAACAAGGAGAACGATGATCGCGTAGTTCATGCGGAAGTAGACGACGTTCGTTTTAATCCTCGTTACTGCTTCCCGGAAGTTCGACGGAAAATTGATGCAATGAATGTCGAACATGAGTTTCCATGGATGGCGGGAACCAAGGCCGGCTTTGATACGTTCTTTCGCACGTGTAATGTATTCGAGGTTAGTTGAGGCACCTGACGGAGAGGAGGAGGTAGGAATTGTACCGTAGCTGGTCATTTTTCCGGCGGTTGACCGATTAGTATGGATATTGCGTTTAGGGAGGAAAAGATCTTTTTTTTTCTTGGATAAATTGAGTTAATTGAGTGATGTTGAATAATGTTGAGGTGTAATAAGAGGGCGTGTGGGGTGTGGTCAAGAGAATAAATAACGGAAACTTTGGGGAATTTATAGTGTCAGTAGGAGGACCATATTGCTTTTAGTACTATCACATGGGTGTTCATCATTTATGGATCATGATTGATTTGCTATTTTTTTTTCTTTTTGGAAAAATAATAGTGTACGGATTTCAAATTAGGGTTAATTTGGATTAAGGATCTAATAAATTAGAAAAAGTTTGATTTGTTTCTCAATTGTTTTTAATTAAAATAAAATTGATTTGATATCTTTTTGGGAAAAATAATAGTGTACGGATTTCAAAATAGGGTTAATTCGGATTAAGGTTCTAATAAATTAGGAAATTTTGATTTGTTTCTCAATTGTTTTTAATTAAAATAAAATTGAATCGGTTATTTTTGAATCACATGAATTGTTTATTTTGATGGAACTAAATAAATTATTTATGTCAATTTAACATAAAAATAAAATTAATTTGTAAAATTAAATATTTTAAATATGACACATAAATAAAAAAATAAAATATTTGTAATTTAATTGATACTAAGTGGCATTTACTTTTGATTACACGTATTTAAATTAAAATTAAGGTTGCAAACTTTGGACTAAGATAAAAAAAAAATATTTATTTTAATATAAATTATTAAAATTATAGTAAAAAAATTTGCATGTATTCGTTTTAGGTGTGATCACTTAATCAATTTGATCCTACGTTAATTAGTAAGTTCTATTTAAAATAAATATATAAAATTTTGATAAAAAAAATAAATATGAAAAGCATAAATAAAATATCTCATAAATAGAACTTCAAAGTATTGTACATTCAATCATTCAACAATATAAGTTTAGATGTAGCTAAGATGATAATCGAAACTTCTACAAACCAATCATGATCGTTGGATTGTCATACTATAATATCCATCCAATGGTGAAAAGTGGTGAATTATGAAGCACGATGGATTTTAAATACATGATAATCGATCATAGACGTATACTCAAACCAAATTTATGACAGAAACGTACGTACCCGACAATTTCAACTATTCATCAAACGGTGCATGAGTTGGGCATTCTCCGTGTAGGGATGGCACGGATAAAGCGACGTCAGCGTAGAACAGAAGCTAGCCACGTCGACCACGTGGCATATTCCAATACACTAGAAAGTTGTATAAACTTCTCTTTCATATCAAACAATGCCGTGTGCATGCCACGTTTCCCCATCCTAATGGGTTTATAAAAATATTTTAAATGTTAATATTGCCACGTGGAAGAAAATACGATAGGTTGTTTTTGATTGTAGATACTAATTTCAAGTGAGGTCAAGTTAGAAAGTGTTGCATAATGTAAAGTGCATTTGCTAAGTATCCCCACAACACGTGGAAATAAGCTTTTGCAGGACATATTTGTGGATGATGATGTTGTCACTTTTGCAACTTATACATGTGGGGGTAAGTTTGATTCATTTATGTATTTTTTAAAATATTAAAAATATAATTAAACCTATTCTCAATTCGCTCTAAACAAATTTTAAGTCCTCGATTTTTTATATTAATTAAACTAATTATTATTAAGGTATATTTTTACTATAAAAGACTTAGTCTATCTTGTTAAATAAAATTTTAATATTCTAATTTTTATTAGAACGACAAAATTTGTAACACATATATAAATTTAGATACTTTTAACTCTTGTATTATACGAATTCAAATTTTCGATTTTATTAGTTACATCATAGTTATTCTCTATTATTATATTATCTATGTTTAAAATTTATCGGGCAACTAAATTTACAATAATGGGGAGACATGAATGAATGGGATAAAGCTATGAACTAAGAAAAGTTGCAAAAAGATTTTGGTTAGAGGACAAGGATGTGATGATTGATGTAATAATTATTAAATAAGAGTAAAAAACTTGGACAAAAAAACATTGAGATCCCAAAAAATTTTTAGAATTGGTAAATTTAATTGGAATTACATTGGTGTCCATTTGCAAAATAATTGCAATGTCTGTCTTCTCTTTAATGTCTTTAATTGTTGTCACATTCTTAATTTTAGTTGTAATACATCATGTTATAAGGATAATGTAGTGACTGGAACACATGTGTGGTAATGCTTTAATGATTCGATCTACCTACCTAAATGAATGCACAATCAAGCACGTGAGCTTAAAAAATTTTTAAGTAGAGATTAACACATAAAAGTAATATGAAAAATTCAAGCAATTAGTCTATGAGATGGGTTTTGATTTTCATTGATGTATCTTATAGAAAAGTATACTAGTTTGAAGTTTAAAGGTTCGATCAATAAGTCTGAGTTTGAAGATAAGAATTAATAATAAATCATAAGAGATGTACACGAAATAAGACTTTCTAAACATGAAGGCTAAGGATAGGAAAAAATAATGATTGATTGAATAGAAATTATGATTTTTATATGAATAAAAATAAATAAATTTGGACGAAATAATTAAGACTATAGAATTGTGATTCTAATGATCTTTGATAGTATAATAGATAAGGTACTTGATAATTACGAACTTTCAATAGAGACCTCTTAATATTATTGATGTGGCAGTGTTGAATAATTATTATATGCTTCATATTTTTACAGTAATAAGTAAAATTTTATAGACAGAGAAGAAAAAATAAATTGTATAGAATACTTAATGTCATAACCCAATTTTGTCCTCTGTAAATTTTATTCATGATCGAGATGCCAAATTCGTGATAATGACATGAGGCTTAATTTTCAAATCATTCTGCCAAAATTATTTGATAAGTTTGTTTCTTG
>JAWDEX010204758.1:0-11232 GCA_035221805.1 Trichilia hirta
AATAAAATTATAAATTATTTTAGTATAAAGTATTGTAAAATAAAAAATTAATTTATAATTTTATATTTATATTTAATTATAAAATTTATATTTACTCTATAATTTAAATTTATAAAAATTTTATTTATTTTTAAATTTAAAAATTAAAGAAAAAAATTTAAATATTTTTATTTTAATTATTAAAAAACTATAATACTTTATACTATAAAAAGTTAGCTTATAATTTTATATTCATAATTTAATAATTTTAATTTTGTAAAATAAAAAAAATTAGTAATTTTTAATGAATGTCAAATAAAAATATTTTAAATTTAATTTTAAAAATTAATTAATATATATTTTTAATATACAATATTATAAATTAAAGTATTAAAATTTTAATTTTATTTAAAATATTTTTAATAAAAAATTAATTATTTTGATTTAAGAATTTACAAAATAAAAAATAAGAATTTATATAATAAAAATTAAGAATTTATGCGATAAAAGTATTTATTTTTATTTTTTAGTAAAATAAATATTTGTATAAGAGAATATTTATTACTAATAAAAGGTATTTATAATTTTAAAAAATAATAAAAAAGTTTTTATTATAAAATTACTTATAACGAGTTTTCGTCATTTCAGTAAATTATAAGAAAATTTTGCTCTTATTTATTTATTTATTTATTTTTACAGTAACGTCATTACAAGTGTGTCAGTTTTAAACAGTGTCTTGAAACCTTGCAAATAAGACACGTCGAATTTTGTCATTCGGCTTGAAAAATGAAATTTGGATTCATACAACAATGATTGTATATTTGAAGTGTTATAAACGTTCACACTCCACAGGTAAAAAGCATTGATAACTAAAGCTGTCCGAGCCAAAATGGCGGACGCAGTCGTTTAGCCGGTTTGTGATTGGGGTCCACGCGGGTAGATTGCGAGTGTTTTTGGACGGACGTGAGAACGCCCACTTGCAAACCACTCCCCGGCAAATAAAACGCCACTTCATTCTTATTTTAATAATTTTTGGTTTGCTATGAGTAAACTAAGCGCTGCTTTGGGCACGACAGAAGTGATGGACACGCGTTTCGAACGAAGAAATCCCGACAAGAACTGAACGAGGCATATGGTTTTATCCCATTAACGGATATCGAGGGATCCCAACCACAATACGGCCCAAACGAACAGGATTTCCTTAATTTCAGGGTACAGACGAGAGTATGTACTGCCCTTAATTTTAGCTGGATTTTTTTTTTCTTTTTTTTTTCACGAATCAGATTCTTGAGGGGAATTGACCAAGTCCACTTCTAGACGATGGCTTCGTCAAACCATTGTCAAGAGACGGACTAGGTGCATGATTAGATCCCTTGTTTGTCATTTTCTTCGATCAATAATTTTTAAAATATTAAAAATATAATTTTTTATGCAAAATAATTTGATATAATTATATTATTTATCATATGATTTTACTTTTTATTATCATAAAATTTTTAAAATAAAATTTCATAAAAACTCTCTAAAATTAGGATAATTATTATTTTTCTCTTATCAATTAACTTAATACTTCAACAATCACCATCTTACTTTTCCAATAATTAACTAAATTTTTTGTGCATTTACTTCCTAGGGATAGCTACAAAAGTTAAAATCAAACAATTATTTTGACATTTACTGTAATAATTAATTTTTGCCTTTCACTCAATTTTTAATCCTTTTCAATTATGTAAACCTTTATTTGATTTTGGATATATATAATTTTTTTCCTTCTCTCTTCACATTACATTCGCTTCACTTCGTCCACCGTTATTCTTTCTCTGCAACAAACATGGTCTTTCCTTTTCATTTTTCTATCCCGCCCATTTGACACAACCAAATTCTTTGTTGTCGCTTTAATATTAGTAATTTTCTTACAGCTGCACGCTGTACGCCATTGTGAATTACACTATAAACCTAGTAATTTGTGTTGGATCATAATGGCATCTTTAACTTCAGACACGAGGGGGAAATTGAAACCCTACCACCTCCAACTCCATCCATTTGCCAAAATTGTTGATCGAAGCCACGAAAAATATAAGCTGTTGACATCAATTTGGGAGCAATCGAATCCTTATTCTTGCTTGTTATTACCGTGAGAGCCTAGTTTACTATGGAAGAGACCTTTGTACTTTTATTTGTTTTTTGTTTTAATTTATTAAATCTGCTTGTAATTTTTTATTTTATATATTATTTCCTTAAAATTTGTCAAAATTAGTAAATATTAATTAATATAATTGTTTAATCTTAAATTTTTGAATTGAAAAAGTATACAATTTTACTATCACAACTATAAGTCAAGAGGGTACACCTAAGGGTAAGATGACTTGATCCTAGACCACGAGAGGTTATTTGTATTATTGGTATAGCACAAGGTAAGGCTATGCGCATAAAACACACATGACAGAGGTTAATATATAGCACGAGGGCTAGGATCAACAACCAAGAGAGACGTAGACTAGGCTGACAGCGTGGGCACTGGATGCTGTATAGTAGTAGGTAGCACATTGTGTGACAAAAATTTAGGCTCCCGCACATCATTGAGTTGGAGATATAATGTGTCGTACATATAGGAGGTCCAAAATACTCATTGGGATGGAAGAAAAAGGTGTGCAAAAGATCATATCAATCAAAGGTTTAGAGATTGAGATATAAGGGTTGATCATTATTTTGAACATAACTATACTTCCTAATAAAATAGCATAAAGAACCCTAGGTCCCATATGTAAGGAGCCAAGAATGGCCCAAAAATCCTTGCATAACTCTAGGAACTCCCTTTGGCCAAGCCAAACATATGAGTAAGTGACGCACATTATGAACCCATGGGCACACAGTTGGCACAGACATGATAACATTAGTGATGCGGTCTGATGACATTAGCGATATGGACAAGTCATAGTTGGTACAAAACTGTGAAAAATTGAAAGGCCTAATATGTCACGCCTCTGCCTATAGGGTCCACACGTGACAACTGTCACTAACCCTTGAAACACACTCTAAACTTCGAATATATCTCTTAGGCCTATAAGGCTAATTAGGTATATATTCACTGTTTAATATAACTCATATATTTTAAAAAAAAAAAAAAGTGATTTCTATCATCTCATAAAATATATAAAACAAATATGTTTCTTCGAGATATTTACAATCATATCACAAATATATTATAAATATAATTTACATTTAAATCCTAATATTTAAAAGAATTATTCTATATATACATGCATATACATACAAAAGTTTATAAAAAAAAATTTTCAATGGACTAAAACGAACTAGTGAATTAATAAAAGATACTATTAAAAAGCTTTAATCCTCATATTAATGACCACCACTAACAAGTTCTCTATTCTGCTATCGATCTCTTAAAACTGATGAAAGAGTGTGTATGTGTGTGTGTTGAATATATAAAAATATACTCTGTGAGTGAATAAAAAGACATATACTGACATTTATAGCGTTTAAAAGTAGTAATGTATTAAAAAAAATATTTAGGAGAAAATTTATAAAATTTTTTTATTCAGTACAAGTTAAAATAACATCAAAAATCATTGCGTAAGCTACTTTTTTGGTATTTACTCTAGCAAAGAGCAATCCGAGTCGTTAATAATTTTTCATACAACTAAAACAACGAAGTGTTCGATAAAAATTTAGTTTATATAAAATAATAAAAAGAATATATGCTTGATTACAAAAATTTGGCCGCCACTGATGTTGGCTTAGAGGAGCTTGTGAATTCACACATGACCATTCTCTATAGTTTTGCCTAACGGGCCACTTTATCACAAATAAGGTCATCGCCTCTCTTATATCAATCTCGTTGATGCGTACACATTCAGATGGTCTCTCTATAGATTCATCCCCAGGCTACTTTTCTATAGCTACAGTATTTGTCCTTATAGCCATGACCTTTTTGGCCTATATCATGAATCAAATCAAATCTATATTAATGACTCTCCGACAAAAAATAACATAAATCCATTATACACAAAAACAATGTATCTAATATCATAATATATATAAATCGCTAGAGTTTACGTAACAACAAAATTAAAGTATAAACATCAAAATAGGCCTTTGGCCTCTCAAATATACCAATATCTAAATAACAAAAATATCATTACAAATAATCATAATTTTATAAAAATTCACAAATAAGGAGGTCTCCTTCTAGTCTCCACCACCATAATAAATTCAATGCCTCCCATATATATCATTAATATTTTAAAATAAAGAAAATTTACTCATTTAATAGAGAGGATACACTCTTTCTTTATTCTTTATGCCTCAAAACCTGGTTACTCAATTTCTTAGTGCTTATATCACATATATGATAATAATCTCATAATCTTATAAATCAAATTAAATCCAGTAGAAAATAATCTTGGATGAACAGTACTCGTATATAATACCCATCTACTAACTATTATCAAATTCATAACTTAGGCTATTCTAACCTTTATTTTCATATTTTCTAGTTAAACTCTTTAAATGCAGCCTAATTGATCAATTTAAAACCTAAATCTTAAGATTTCTTAATGTATAGCTAACTCTAGACCATAATCTCTATTATGCTTTTAATAAACTCAAATGAGTTAGAAATCTTATCAAAAAGTTGTCTAAGACTTATAGATGTTGAGTTATTCCTCTAACAAGAAAATTCTTAGTTTCATTCTTAAACCCTAGCTTATCTTTTCCAGTATAATCCTTGATCAAATGAGAAATTATCGATCTTTACTCATAAAGGATGTTGAATACTAGGATTTTATAATAAGAAACGGGGGTTTAATTGGTAGAAAAATAACGAAATTAGAGAAAATTAAAATGGTTAGGTTCCTTGCATTGTTTTCCTAGGCTGTGAACGAGTTGATGATGAAAAGAAAGAAGAATTAATTAATTTAGCCCCTTTTCTTTCATATACTAGCAAATTGATTGAGAAAATACTAAGTTACCATTGAAAATATAGAAAGAATGGTGGAGGTTGCACTTAGATTAGATAAAATAGACTTTTTACATGTTAAAAAATTTGATTTCTACAATTACAATGTGTCCTTTTGCATAAAAGTATTGATATATTAAATGGGTATCGATACTTTTTAGCTGAGGTATTGATACATTTGCTTCAAAGTATTGATATCTTTGATTTTTGTTTTAGTTTAACATACTCTTTGTTAATATATATTGATACTTTTATCTAAATATTGATACATTTTATCGGGTGATGAATCTTCCTTAGTTTGGATTATTTTTCTAGAATGTATCAATACTTTTGTTTAGGTATCAATATTTTTGATTTTTTTTTTCAATTATGATGTAGTTTTCTTCAAAATATATCGACACTTTTATCAAAGTATTGATACATTTGATCTAGGTGCCAAACTTTTCTTAAAATGGCTTATTTTTCAAGAATGTATCGATATTTTTGCTTGGATATCGATACTTTTAAACGTAGATATTGATAAATTTGCTTTTAATATTGATATCTTTGTTAATTCTTTAATTTTTAGTCCATGTAATGACACTTAGGAGTAAAAGTATCTATACTTGCAAATTTTGAACATCAACACTTACACTTTTACAGCTTTTATTATAATATAAACTTTTGTACTTAATTTTAACCCTTATAATGTAGGATTTTGGTCTAGATGTAAACACAAAAGTTGTAGATCATTCTTTTAAATTTTTAATAGTTTAAGAATCATTAGATTTGAATGTTCCTGTAAAAAGTTAGGCTCTAAAAACTAGAGGCTATTTAGGATTATCCTATCTCCAGATGGGTCTTAAAAATCCATCATTTTGAACTAGGGAATGACTCAATAAGAGAAAATAATCAACATAAAAGTTATAGATAAGTGAATAATCTTTCTAACTAATTAAGAATCATTGAAATTAGTATTTCATAACTCAAGATATAGTCAAAATACTATAAATTACTCAAAAAGGCCGAAGTCTGCACGATTTATGCCTCTCAATTCGTCACTCATACATATGTGTCAATACATTTGAAGCAATGTATCGATACTTTTAATTAATCATCGATACATGAGAAAATTTTGTTCAGATCTCTTAGAAAAATTTCACTCGAATTGTTGAAAATATTTTTTAAGTCCACAGTCAACCTTAAATGCTAATTTCTTTCTCATTTTAACTCTGATTTTACTCGTTCTTGTTTCTATACAATAGTATTTTTATTCTTTTTCTATAGTAACAAACTTATCATCAATTAAATTCCTCAATCAATAGAAAATTAACTCGAAAGCTCGTGTGCACAAATAATACCACATAAAATTTTTTTCTAAACTCAACCAACTTCTTCCAAAACCTCTCAACACCTTATATATGTCAATACAATCTTATTTATTCAAAAATATCATATAAATATGAAATTTTAAAAATGACAAAAATAACCTTGACTTAGTACAATAACAAAAATATTGAATTTAAAATATTGAATATTACATTTCATCCCTTTAAAAGAATTTTTTCTTTGAAATTTAAAATAGTATGCTACTTAGAAATGCGAACACCACTCTTATAACTTTGATCCTTTTACTTAATGGTCTAATGTTAATAATTTGCTCAAATTACAGTTTCTTTCTTTGATACTAAAAAATATATATTTTAGAATACCTAACTTATTATTTATTTTTAAGAGCAGAAAGTTGTATCTTTAAAATTTAAATTCTATTTAAGTATAGGATGAATCTAAATTCTTAAATATCTACTCATAGAAATCCTTTAAACTCTTTGCCCCTATCTAAATTTAACTACTAAACGCATTTTCTCAATCTTTCATAAACTTTAAACACTACTAGCAATCTAAGATTGATCCTGAAAATCTTTTCATCTATCTCATCCAAAACTCTATAAAGCTCAATATTAATTTACATTGGCTAGCAATTGCTTCTAAGAATCAACATTTATATGACCTTTACTATATGCCAAAAATAATTCATTCTTAGGTGTCCGATCACTTTTATTAAAATTCAAAGTCTCACAAAAATAAAAAAATTAAAGAACCTTTACTCTCTTTATCTTGTTAGCATTCTATCATTCCTAATAATATTGTATATATGAAAACGAAGAATTTATGTGTTGTAAAAATACTCTTATAAACTATAATTCCATTATACCTACTTTTATCTCTAAATTATCTGAGGCTTGTTCTCAGGCTCATTATTAGTTCAAGGCAAAGATACGAGTTTGTGTTCTTGTTTGAGTTCTTTGTGAGTTAGCTACAGTAGGGTTACTCCTTATACTTGACCTATGAATAGCAGTTGATAAAGTTTGACCTTACGACTACTGAGAACGACAATCGAGATTTTGACTTGGTATATTATGTTTGCCACTTTTTGCCATCCCTAAATTTGAAAAATTCCTAAAAATATATCCTTTTTATCCATAATGATAACATTTCTAAGGCAAATAATAAGGGTCATGATGAATTCGTCTATAATTTTGACACCGAAGAGATTTAAAAGTCGGCCTATTACTTAAATTGTCTCCAGATGCTGATAAATCAAACTGAGATACACTTTATTCTCGAAGAGAGAAGGACGAATGACTACCAGGACTAGGAATGGAGACATTGCTCAATGAACCACTGCTGTGACTCTTCTTAAAAAATTGATCAATGTTAATGTTAAGAACTTTTCTTTTAGAAACATGCCCTGAGACTTACGTTCGTTTAGTAACTTCTCAGCTCTTAAAGCTAATTGGATTATTTTCTTGTAGTTTTGATTCCTAGTTAATGATATCTTTTCTCTTATCTTAAAATTTAATCCTTTTTTAAATTTAGTACACAAATTATCTTCATTAACAAATTTTGGCACAAATTTCACTAATTCTCTCAGTTGAATTTCATATTCTATCACTATTTTTCTCATTTACTTCAATCTTAAGAATTTTTGTTTCTTCTAATTGCAATGAAAAAGAGTATAATATTAGTCTTTAAACTCTTACTTAAATTTAGTCCAAGTCAATGGTACCGTTGATCTCGACTGAATATTCTCTCACTAAGTAGCTGCACTATTCTTCAATAGTCAAGTTACTACTTTTAACTTAACATCATCTTCTACTCTCATATCTTCTAAATTCTTTTTCACCTTTTTTAACTATCTATTAGCTAACATTGCATCAGTTATACCACTAAATAGTACATTCCCAAGTTGTCTAATCTCTTTTATAAGCTTGAAAAGCTTTAGGACTAATTTAAATAGTTTAGCTATTAATAGGGTATGGTCCCTGGATACAAGTAAAGATAAAGATATAGGTAAGGTGTTAGCCCTGAGGGTCTTTGTCTCTGAACAAATCCTTGTTTATTCTAATAAGCTATAAAAGTAGCATATGCATTTAGAATGAATGGGGTGGCATTCTCATTCTTGGTTGTTAGTATTAAGATGGAGGAGATATTTGTGGTTCTTCGATTTTGGGTAGAGAAACAAATGCTAAAGCATCTTGCTTGTTATTGAGAACTATCTCCCTTTTAAGTTTACCTCTTCCTCTACCAAATTGCGACGGCATTATTTACTATAAAAAAAATTTACGGATTTTATCCTACATATGCATTGGTGGTGATTTACTTTCTAAGATTCGACTCATTAGTTATCCACTGGGATCTTTTAAAATAAACCAAAAATATATAAAAATAATTTTCAAAATATATTCAAATATTTTCAAAACTAAAGTTTTGATACCAATAAAATTGTCATGCTCCCGCTCGTGAAGTTTACATGTGACAACTGTCACAAACCCTTGAGATGCATTTTAAATTTCAAATATGTTTCTTAGGCTTGTAAGATGAATCAGGTATCTATTCGCTGTTTAATATAACTCATATATTTTAAAGAAAAGTGATTTCAATCATTTCATAAAATATATAAAATAAATATTTCTCTCCAATACATTTACAATCATATCAAAAATATATTATAAATGTGGTTAACATTTAAATCCTAGTATTTACAATAAACATTCATTTTTGTGTATACATGTATATACATACAAAAGTTTATAAAAATATTTTTCCAATAAACTAAAACGAACTAATGAATTAATAGAAAATACTACTAGAAAATTTTAATCCTTAGATTAATCACCACAACTAGCGAGCCCTCTATCCTACTGTTAATCTCTTGAAACTAATAAAGGAAGAGGTTGAGTATATGAGAATATACTCTGTGAGTGAATAAAAAGACATAAATTGATATTTATAGCATTTAAAAGTGGTAATATATCAAAAAATATATATAAAAAAGAATTTATGAAATTTCTTGGTTCAATAGAAGTCAAAAATAACATTAAAGGTTATTGGACAAGCTACCCTTTTCGATATTTACTCCGCCCAAGAGCAATTCAAGCTGTTAATGAATTTTTTATGCAACTAAAATAATGAAGTATCCGATAAAAATTTAGTTTATATGATAAAAATAAACGAATATATGCTTGGTTACAAAAATTTAGTCCACTACCGACATTGGCCTAGAGGAGCCTGTAAATTCAAACATAACTATCTTCTATAGTTCTGTCTAACGGGCCACTCTAATATAAATGAGGTCATTGCCTCTTTTATATCGATCTATCGATACACACTTACCCAGGCGACCTCTTTGTAGGTCTGTCCCGAGGACACTTTTCTATAGCTACAGTATTGGTCCTTATGACCATGGTCTCCTTGGCCTCTATATCATGAATCAAATTAAATTTATAGTAATGGCTCTCTGATAAAAAATAACGTAAATCCATCATACATAAAAATGATGTATCCAATATCATAATATATATAAATTGCTGTAGTCTACATGACAACAAAATCAAAGTATAAACATCAAAATCGGCCTCTAGCCTTTTAAACATATTAATATCTAAATAATGAAAATATTACTACAAACAATCACAATTTTATAAAAATTTACAAATAAGGAGACTTCTTTCTGATCTCTACCACAATAATGAATCCAATATATCCCATATATATCATTAAAATCTTAAAAATAATTTAAAATAAAAAAGTTCACTCACTTAATGGAAAAGGTACACACTCTCCCTACTCTTTGCCCTCAAAATTTGATTACTCAATTTCTCGGTGTCTATATCACATATATGATAATAATCTCATAATATTATAAATTCAATTCAATTCAATAAAAAATAACCTCGAATAAGTAGTACCTATATATAATACCTATTTATTAACCCTTATCAATTTTATAACTTAAGTTATTCTAACCTTTATTTCTATATTTCCTAGTTAAACTCTTTAAATCCATGCCTAATTGATCAATTTAAAACTTAAATCTTGAGATTTTTTAATGTATAACTAACCTTAGATCATAACCTTTATTATGCTTCCAACAAACTTAAATAAGTTAGAAATTTTACGAAGAAGTTGTTTAGAACTTATAGATATTGAGTTATTCCTCTAATATAAAAATTTTCAATTTCATTCTCAAACCCTAACTTATCTCTCCCACTGTAATTCTTGATCAAATGAGAAATTATCGGTCTTTACTTATAAAAAAATGTTGAATATTAGAGTTTTTTAGCAAAAAATAAAAGTTTAATAGTAGAAAAATAAAGAAATTAGAGGAAATTGAAATGGTTATGTATTGTGCATTATTTTTCTAGGTTGTGAATGAGTTGACAATGAAAAGGAAGAAGAATGAATTAATTTATCCCCCTTTTCTTTCATATACCAACAAATAGATTGAGAAAACACTAAGTTACCTTTGAAAATATAGAAAGAATGGTGGAAATTGCACTTAGATTGGATAAAATAGACTTTTTACAGGTTAAAAAATCTCTTTCACAGCTTTTATTATGATATAAACTTTCATCCTTAATTATGACTCTTATAATGAACGATTTAAGTTTAGGTATAAACATAAAAGTTGTAGATAATTATTTTAAATTTTCAATGGTTTAAGAATTATTGGATTTGAATATTCTTATGAAAAGTTATGCTCTAAAAATTAAAGGCTATTTAAGATTATCCTATCTCCAAATTAGTTTCGAAAATTTATCATTTTAAACTACTAAAAGACTTAATATGAGAAAATAATCAATATAAAAGTTATAGATAATTGAATCATCTTTCTAGCAAATCAAGAATCACCAAAATTAGAGTTGTATAATGCAAGATATAATCAAAATACCATAGACTGCTTAAAAAGGCCGAGGTTTGCACGATTTACACCTCTCAATTCATCACTTGTA
>JAWDEX010204788.1:0-11231 GCA_035221805.1 Trichilia hirta
TTGGATCTTACCTTGGACATAAACCAATTGGACTCTTGAAAAAACACTCCTTGTAAATACGACACTTGGACTCACTGGACTATGCTATAACAAGACTACCTATACTTAAGTATAATAATTAATTTGTGAATCACTTAATCTCGAGGAGATTAATAAAAATTTCTTCTTTTGAAGCCAAATACCTTAAGAATACAACTTTTAAGGCCACAACTTACATTCAAAAACTTGGCATATAATATACTTTCTCTTAAAGTCTAAAATACAATTCATAGGTCCTGGACCTATTCTTTCTTAGTTCTCAAGTAAACTAGAATGTCATTAATAAAAAGGATCACAAATTTGTCCAAGTATAGATGAAAGATTTGATTCATAAAGTCTATGAACGTAACCGATGCATTAGTTAATTCAAATGGCATCACAAAGAAATCATAATGCCCATAATGAGTTTAAAAGGTTGTCTTATTCATATCACTCTCTCGAATTCATAACTGATAATAACTCGAATTTAAATTAATTTTTGAAAATATACTGGCACCTTGTAACTTATCAAATAGGTCATCTATTC
This sequence comes from Trichilia hirta, assembly GCA_035221805.1. NCBI lineage: Eukaryota > Viridiplantae > Streptophyta > Magnoliopsida > Sapindales > Meliaceae > Trichilia > Trichilia hirta. The sequence continues at coordinate 566 of JAWDEX010204788.1, forward strand.
TCAACAGTGAATACTTATTCTTGATAGTGGCCTAATTTAACTGCCAGTAATCTATGCATAATTTTAGAGTCCCATCCTTCTCTTTAATAAACAAAACTGGTAAATCCCAGGCTAACATGCTTAGTTGTATAAATTTCTTATCAACTAATTCTTAAAGCTTCACCTTTAACTCCCTAAGCTCGATAAGTGTTATACAATAAAGTGGCATTAAAATTGGTGTAGTACCTAAAACCTATCTAATGCTAAATCAAAATATCTTTAACAAACATATCTGATAAATTCCATGGAAATACATCCCAAAACTCCCTTACTACTGAAACTTGGTCAATTGAATACTATAGAGCTATAGTTTCAATAACATGTGTCAAATATTCTTGGCAACCCTTTCTTATTAACCTCTAAGCTTCTATTGCTAAGATCACATAACTGGATAGAATATTTCTCTCTTTTACAAATATAATTTATGATTCTTTAAATTTTTTGCATATAATTTGTTTAATGAAACAATCTATTGTAGCTATATGTCTCGATAATCACTCAATTTCCAAGATTGTATCAAGATCTTTCATCTTTAAAGGGATTAAATCAACTTTCAACTCAACTCTATTCAAAATAATAGTGCAATTTTTAAACACCATTTTTCTTAAAAGTTTCTAACCTAACAAAGTATAGAACACAATCTCTTGATCTAATGGTGACAACTCCCTATTAGTATGGGAGGCAAATAAAGTTCTAACAAAAAATCTATTACACCCAAGTTTATTAATATATATGCAGGTTAATTGAAGATTGTGATAATACCTATCACTACATTTGAATTAACCTGGGTCTGTTCTTGATCTAGGAAAAACAACCTTTCTTGAACTTTGCTCCGAGTTCTCTAAGTACCACAAAAGGCTATAAATGAGATTTCTACCCCTGATCTCTTACCACTCGAAATTGTAGGTTGATTGAGCATTAGCTTTTATTAAAATACAACATAGCAATTTTCCATTTATTGATCACCTATTTCCCTTCGCCTAACATAGGACAAAACTTCTTCATATATTTCATCCGCCAATAATAATAACATGTTCATAACTGATGACACGAAATCAAGTAATACTTTCTACAATAAATACACTTGCTTACCCTCTGACTTTGCCTAAAACTCTATGCTAATCCTTGAGTCGACAACCTAAATTTTTAGGCAACTCTTTCTAAAAGAATAGGGGATTACTAGTAAGATTAGTAATTAGCCACTACTGTGACTTTTCTTAGATGAGGAGCCAACATATATACTTAAATCCTTTATTTTTTTTAAGGATCCATAAGATTTTCTTTTCCCACTAACTTCAAACCCATCTCAATCAAATCCTTATAATCTTGCTTATTGGTAATTGCCATCTTTTATTTTAAAATTTAACTTTTCTTCAAATTTGGCATATAAAGTCTCTTTATTTACAAACTTAGGTATAAACTTAAATAATTCTTTCAACTGAGTCTTATACTCTATCACTAATCTATCTTGTTGTTTTAATTTTAAAATTCTTGCCTTTTCTAATTATTATAGAAGGGGGAGTAATATTGATCTTTGAATTTATGCTGAAAATCTTTCCAAATAAGGGGCACTACTATTTAGGCTTTTATGTTCTTTTACCAGGTGACTACACTCTCTTCTAATAACCATGTAGCCACTTTTAACTTTACTTCATCATCCATTCTCATATCCTCTAAATCTTACTCAACCTTTTGCATCATTTACTAGCTAACACAACATCTATAGTGCCACCATATAGTACACTCTCTGATTTTTGAATTTTTTTAATGAATTCTAAAAGTTTCTGAATGGAACTAAAAGATTTAGCTAGCATAGGCATAATAGTTGATCCTGAGAATAAGTTTAGATAAGGTTATAGGACAGGTCCTGATAGTACTTGAGGCTATGCAAAGCCTTGGACATTTTAATATGCCATAAAGGCAGTCTATGCTTCTAGTGTGATCAGTGAATGCATCACTACCCTAGGTTACTGGTATTGATGTGGAGGGATTGCTTACAGTTCTTCTAGCTTAAGTCGTGACATAAATGAAGATGTCTCTTTTTCTATATTGGTACAATCTCTCTTCGGGTCTACCCTTTCCTCGTTTAGGTTTTCTACCCTGTCCTCTTTTAGGTTTTGACAATATTGTTACTATAAAATGGATAAAAGGTTTAATTTTACATAAATATTATAGGGATGATGCATTATATAACTTGACTCACTTAGTCCATGGGGAAAAATTTTAAATAAAACACAATCATATATCAAAACTTCACAAAATAGTTAAAACAATCTCAAATGTTTTCAAAAGTCTTTTAAAACTTATATGCTCTAATACTAATAAAATTGTTACATCCTAACCTGTGGGCCCTACTTATGACAACCATCATAAACTCTATATATATATTTTAAATCCCCGAATATATATGAAGAGTCTATAAGACTTCTCAATACCTAAAAATAAATTCAAAACAATTCCAATTATACATTTAATCAACCAGACTCCTTTATTTCAAATCTGACAGTAACTTTAAATTTTGGCTAAAATAAATTTTAAAGTCTTATCTCAATTTTCTTTTCTATTTATAACAATCCAAATGATCAAATCATGTCCCAACAAAATATAAAAATCCATAGTAAAATAATAATACATCATAATTAATAAATCAATTGACAATAATTAAATCATCAATTAATACAAACTGGTTTCTAATTCAATATCATTCATTTGTAAAACCAGTATTAATGTCTGTTTCAAATAAAGTATAAAACTATAATATTAAACACAACTCAATGAACTTAATTTGAAAAGAAATGTGGGTCAAGTATAAAGCTTACTTAAAATCATGAATTTCTATGCAATCACCACATCAAGTACTGCTAAACTCCAAAATTCTTAAAACTGAAAGGAGAAAGGATGAGTATATAGGGGTGTACTTCATGAATAAACTAAAGAGAAAACAAATAAAATCATTTTTAAAAACTAAAAAAACTAAATTAATGAATATAAATTTATAGCTAAACCTTAAATAATGTAATTTAAACATAACATATATGCTTTATTTAAAATCATTGCCTGTATATCTAGATTCATAAGATAGCCTCCCTTTCTGATGGTGAATTTGGCCTTGAGTAACCATGAGACTATTAGTGAATTTTATGCAAGAAAAATATTGCTCTTCTAATAAAATAAGTCATTTATAATAAAAATGCATGTTAATTATTTAAAGGTTGACTCACTTCTAATTTTGGCTTCGAGTAGTCACGTGATGACATATGTGACTATCCTCGATCAGATTCTTAAGGGGTCAAATCACAATTCATAATTCTCTTAATATCATCCCTTATACCTGCTATGATTCTCTACTAACTTAACTAGTCTTTCTTAAATTCACCCTAAGCTACCACCCGGTATTTATAGTCAACAAAATAAACATAGTTCTATTTTCAGCCTTAGACATCTACATATCAACAATCTTAAAGGTCATACATGTACAATTATCTAGATTATAAGTAATAAGTATAAAAATATATTTTTAAAAATTAATTTAAAATCATAATTCTATCAAATAGATTAAAATAGATATAAAACAATAAAAATAAGTTCACTCACTGTCTAGGGAGGGTATACACTCTCTATTTTTTCTCTCACTGCAAAAGTCCCTCTCTAATATGCTCCATGCCTAATTCATGCATGTACACATATTTATATCAATATAAATACTCTAAATGAGGTAGTTATGCTTATTTGAATACATATGAATCCTAATCCGAGTTTTTCTAAACAATTAGCGAATGCGTCACGAGATTATTAAATTCTTGTCATCTAGCTTATTTTCACTAATAAACCTTATGGAATTTCATTAACATCCATCATTTTTAAATTCTAATAAGTTTTGAAACTGTCATCAAATATTTTAATTTTTTTTTTTGTTTGTTTTTGAATTTTTCGACAATTCAATTTTCAATTAATTCATTTAATCACTAATTACACTATTTTCAATTCAATTTCTCAAATTTAGTCTAAATTCTGCAAAATTCCCAATTACACAGTAACAATTATTGCTTATTTTATTCTAATTTTGTAATTTTCACAAATTGGCTATATATTATGGCATTTTACTTCCTAACTAACATAATTGAATTTAAATTTTAATAATTGAGATAAAATTAAAATCATAAAAGTAAAACTCTAATCTTTTTAATTCAATTAATTTGTGGAATCAATGAGTTATACGGGTAGAAAAACTTGCCAAATGATGCCTAATGGCCTTAGAAATCTTCAATTTGTCCTAATTTCAAAAAATCTCAAATTTTGAATTTGATTTTATTGTTCAACCCACTCATACCATAACCTAAATCATGAAAATATTACCACTATGATGTAAAGAAGGTAGAAATTAGGAAAAATACGACGAAAAATTAAAAGAAAAATCGGGAATTTGATAGAGAAATAGAAGAGAAATAGCGGACAAAGGGAGGTTACTCTTGGGTTTGCAAGTTGAAAGAAGGAGAAGAAGCACAGTAACCCATCATTTTATACTCATTATTAGTGACTTGACAAATTTTAATAGAATCATCAAATTATTTAAAAATTTAAGAAAAAAGAGAATGTTTATAATTTTAGCTTTTAGTTAGATGTAGATGATTTGGGGTCATAGTTATCAATAATCTTAGGATCACAATTTTATGATTATAAATAATATCAAAGTCATGATTTCTACTTCTAATAAGATATAAATGACGTCAAAATCATGATTATAAATTACCTCGTATTTATAATTTTAAGATTTTTGTTAATATATTTCTCTAAGAACACCCTTAAGGTCATAGTTATAGATGACTTTGGGTTACACATTCAACCTCTCTCAATATTTTTTTTGAATATAGCGATGACCTCGGGATTATAACTATAGATAATCTTAAGGTCATGATTTCATCTTCTCCTAATATTTTTTTAAGAGAATTAGAAGAAAAATGAATTTTCTAACAACATTTAAGTAAGCCAAAAATCGCAATATTTTTAAAAATTTTTATGAAATTTAAAAATATATTAGTTTAAGAGATAATTTAAAAAAGGGATAAGAAATCTTCTCTAAACTAGTTATTGACCAGCATTAATTTTTGAAAAGACACAAATATCTTTAAATTTTCACTTATAGAAGAAAGATGAATTTAAGTCAAATTATAATTAAGTTTTCAAAATTATATTTATTTATATTATTTTTAAATATTTTAAACTCAATTAATTTTAAACAATTTAAATAAGTCTTTATAAATATATTTATTTTTAAAGTATTATTATAATATTTTATTATATATTTAATAATATTTTAATTTTTTATTATCTTTTATTAATTTTATCTTAAACTCAATTTGTTATTTTATCATGTGCTATATTATTGCATTAAAACTATAATAACAAAATTCTTATTCTCATCTCATGGTCTACTTTTATATTAAAATTAAGATGATAGAGTAAAATATTGTAATGGTCAATATATAAATTTAACTATTTTATTAAAATTCTCTCTTCTTCTTTTTTATCACTTGAATTTTAATATTTTAAAGACACTCTTACTTTATTCTTCTTAATAAACCTTTTAATAAAACACGTGTTATAATTTTTTATTTTATTTCTTTAATTTTATTTATTTTAGATACATAAAATAATTTAAATATATTATTTCAACACTATTTATTAATCTTCTAATCACTTTTTATATTATTTTAATAATTTTAAAATATAAATTTTAATAGGTTTGTCTCATATATCTTTTTTAGTATTAATTATTTTTTATTATTGTATGCTATAAGTACAAATAAAAAAAATATCTTAAACTATATTTTAGTTAAAAATATTAGTCTCTTTAAGAAAATATATTTATCTTCAATATTTTTAAGATTATTATAATTAAATTGAATTAAAAAATATTTAAATAATTATGAGTAATGATGTTAGTAAATAAATGTTCATAAGAGGTTTTAAATTTTTCTTCATAAATATTATAAAACATGTTTCTCTAGTTAAGGGCAAATTCGTTATTCTATTATTCGCTATATAAACTGCAAATCTCCAAAAGTTTCTTCATTTTTCTCTTCTCCTCTTAAATTATTCTCCTTCTTCTTCTTCTGTTATATTTTCAACAACTCCTCTCACTTTCTTTCACCAATTATTTTTCTTCTTTTAATTTTTTATCTATAACAACATAAATTCATCATTCTAAAATTGCTATTGTGATTATTTTTAAAGATTAGGCAACATTGGGCACGAGAAAAAGTTAGAATTGAAATCAATATAGGAATCCTTCAAATCTAAGAGTTTTAGCAAAAATTTAAGGATTCTTCTTAAGTTTTAGTAAGCATTCCGCTCATCTCAAATTCTTAGAGTTCATGTTGGTGTAAATTTTGAAATAGATTTTGCTATGTATAGGTTAAGTTTTTAATCTGAAAATATAATGATATTATTTTTAAATTTATGCTATAAAGTTTGAATAAGTGTCTTTAATAGTTGTTGTTGAAGTGTTGAAACTTTTATTTAAGAGTTTGAGTTAGTACCTAAATGAATTAGAGTTAGAATTAGTTTGAAAGAGAAGAGAAATAATCCTGACAATTTAGACCTTTTGGTGGTTGTCTTTATTTTTTTGGAAAATATAGCTATTTTTAGGAAAAACTTATTAAAGAATAAATTGTTCTACACTGAAAACCCTTTTCAACGAGTACTTATAATATCAATTAGAAGCTTATTTGCCTTGTCAAAAAGCCCAAAAAATATTTTTACTTTTTTAGATTTTGTTACATTATTTTAGTTTTCAAGAGTCGAACAAAATTTCCTGACCCCAAGCAAAAAAAAATTTGACATAAACATAATAATTCCAACTTAAGTATAATAATTTTTGACTCGAGGCAAGTATTCTTGATCCAAGCATATATTCTCGTTCTGAATATAATATTTTTAACATAAGCACAATACTTTCGATCTAAGCATAATACTCTTAACTTAAGAATAACATTATGACCTAAGCATCATAATTCTTGAACCAAATAAAATATTCTTGACTCGAACTTATATCTCCCCTTTAAGCACAGTAATTTTGACCTAAGCATAATACACTAGATTTGAGAATAATATTTTTACTCGAGTACAATAATTTTTAACCCTGAGCATAATAATTTTTAACCTAATCAAAATATTCTTGACCTCGAACTTATACTCTTCTCGAGCACAATATTTTTGACCCAATTTATGTATCAAACTTTCAAAGGTCATGACTTTGAATTTAAAAAGAGTTGGAGGACCCACAAGATGTCAATAGAAAGCTATTTTTGAGCTATAACATGATTATAAAGATTTATACAATTAAGGTTATTTTTATGATTAAAAATTTAAAATACGATTAACATGTTTGGGAAAGACTTATATGTGTTACACATTCATGCATCAATTTAGGGGTTATACAAATGTGAATAAAATTAAATATTAATAGTATTAATCATGTATTATTTAGGCATTAAGACGGTGAGGCAGGAGCCCAATTAATAAGGGAACCAGTTATTGGAGATATGCTCTAGAACCAATTGTGTCATATAGTTCAAGAATTTCTCTTTATTGTATATATATAATTTTTGTAATTAGTAGTAAACTTATTTACAATTAATAAAATGTTATTTTATCATTTTACATATCTTTAATTACTAATTATAATTTATATTTTTATAATTAACATAAAATAAGATACCGTGATATATTGTGTATTAAAACTCTATCTACAAAGAGTTGTAGGTATGAGTATAGAGTTTATAATTTAAATATATCCAAATAAATTTTTGATCAAGGTAATATCATTAGGAACGATGATATTACATGACTGACATATTTTGTTACTGTTAATGATCAGTATTTGATACTAATAATTGGGTGATAGATCTCATATCATAAGAGTATAAATATGAATAATATGTTTGAGAATATATTATTAAATATGATCAAATGCGATAAATCATATGGGTAATTATGCACAATCAATAATATGTTGTATGACTATGCTAGTATATCACTAGTCCTTTAATCTAAGATATTACGACTATCTTTTACACTTAGATAAATTATTCACTTGTGTATATTGCATTGAGCTAGCCATATCCAATGAAAAAAGTTTAATGATAATATAATTTTATTTTATGAGGACAGGTGATGATCAAGATAGAGGATGCTAGTTTAGATAATTATACTTGAAATTCTATGTAGGGATATCATATACAGAGAATAAATTTTTGGCCAAAGTATGCAAATTTAAAAATAAGTTTTGTGAATAAATAGATCCCACATATGATTTGAGTTTATAATTTTATGATTGATTAAGGGTTTGACGATTTTATGATCTGCACTCAATCGAAAGTTAATAGCAAAAAATTTTACCACATGGATGTATAATTATATGAGTTTATTTAGAATTTGTATTCTTTGTGTCTAAACTTATGATATCTTATTAGAGGTCACGCATGATCATTAAAAACTTTAATTATAATGAATTATGTCGAAGTGATAAAAATTATTCGTATATGTTCATGTCCAACTCACGATGAATGAAGGGATCACTCATAATAATCAATAATTGCTAATAATAGTTGTAATATTTTTGTAATAATAAAAATAAATATAATTTAATAATTTCATCGAATTGTATTTTAATTTTTTAAACTAAAGATTCAATTTTTTGATAATGATGCACTAGTACCCATATGTTCGAGAAGTATTCTGATAATTTAATATATCATAAATATGATTTATTAATATATAAAGACTTAAAAAATATATTTAGATAACAATAATTTAATAAATAAAAGTGTTTATTTATTATTAATTAAATAATAGTTATTTATTTAAATTAAATTCTTGAATGACAAGTGGCATTATATGATATTGCCAACAGTCAACATTTCCTTGAATCTTCTGCATCTATTTTAAAAATATAGGGTTAGGATTAATTCTTTAATTTAATTAAAGAATTAAAAAGGAAATGCAATAAATATCTTAAATATTATTATTATTATTATTATTATAATTCAAACTTTGATATTTGTATTAATATTTATATTTAATCTTATGAATTATTATAATGTTTAAATATAAATGACTTTCTCTCTCTTTTAATTAATTAATTAATTTAATTATTATTTATTAATATGAATCAATGGATATTAATTGTTTTATATAATTCATGACGAGTTGTTTAACAAATATGCATGGATTATTTTTCTTTCTCTCATTTATTTATTAATTCTTATTAATTGAAATTGAAAAGTCCTAAAGCATAATGCTAGTCTACATAGGATGTGTTTTCATTATGGAAATGGTTTGAAAAAATTGTTTCCTTTTCTTTTTCTTCTTTGAGAAGCTAAGGAGAAAGTTTATAAAAGAAGCCTTATACTTGTATTTTTACACCTTCTTTTATAAATCACTTTTCCATAAGAAAACCAAAGAGAAAGAAAGAGAGAAAAGGAAGAATAGAAATTGAAAAATTATTTTCATGATTTTCTCTTCTTCCTAGTATTATAATATTAATTTTCTAAGTGAAGAAAATTGAACAAATAGCTTAGTGAAACCGTTAGATTGTTCAAACTATCCTTTTATTGTATCAGAACCATTATCAATAAACCGGTGTATAGATACCCTTGGAGACAACTGTGATGGCCTAATTTTTTTAAAAATTGACTCAAGTTAAGTGTTATTAGTTAAATTAGAAATTTACTAAATTTAAAAAAAATGTATTACTAAAGGAGCTCAAAAGTAATGAAACATGGGTTATACATGAAAATCGGACCTAATGGGCTAACCCGAAAGTGTAAAATTGGGTTAAATAGCAAGTCTACCTATTTAATCACAAATTGGGCCAAATAATTTTATTGTAATCAATCGTGAATCCTTTATGTTGTTGGCCCATATGGAAAAGAAATGAGGCCCAAATCACTTAAGCCCATATAGTTACTCAAGCCCATTTGTCAAGCTTTTAATCTTTCCATTTCTTTATCATTCTAGAAGTAAAGAGACAAAAGAAAGAGAAAGAGCAAGAGGAGTCATTTGGTCAGTGAAGGAGAAGAAGAAGAAACAGAAAAATTAGGCATCTTAAAGAGAAAAAAAAAGAGGAAGAAGAAGCAAAGATAGTAGTAAGCTTACTACCTTACTTTACATGTGTATTTCTTCAAAGAGGTAAGGAAATTCTAGCTTTAGCTTTTAATTTTCCTGCAATTTCAGATTAATATATTGATTTTAATAGAGCTATTTAAGTATTGAAATGGTGATTGGATGTTTGGAAATTGAATTGGAAGTGATATATGTTAAAACTATGTGTGGAACTTGTGAATTATTGCTAAAAATTTAGCTTTAAGTGCATGGAATAAACTGAATCAATTGACAGTATTTATGGCTATGTTTGGGCTTGTATTTGGTCATACTAAATGTGTTATAATTTATAAAAATTGAACAAAAAAAGTTTGTCATAACCCAATTTTGTCCTCTGTAAATTTTATTCATGATCGAGGTGCCGAATTTGTGATAATGACATGAGACTTAATTTTCAAATCATTCTGCCAAAATTATTTGATAAGTTTGTTTCTTGGCTCAAGGCGCCGAATTTTGATAGCGA
>JAWDEX010204828.1:0-10986 GCA_035221805.1 Trichilia hirta
CAACCCCCCGAACTTGGAATCTAAATTTTTTAGGTGATCTATCCCACCATTATTTGGATAGATGGCGACTCCATTTTCAAATTTTTCTTTATGTCAAATTTTGGACGACGTCAACACCTATTTAAAAATTCTAAAATATAAAATAATAAATCTTTCGTAAATGAGTTCTTGTTTTAAATTATTGTCAAATGTTAATGTTCTATATTTTTAAAGTACTAGCAATAAATTGGTTGGGGGATGTAATGAGTATATAAAAGTGTATAAGCACTAAAGTCTCATTTTATCATTCTATATTTTAAAATATGATTAGTTCCCTTAATTTACGCATATTTTTAGTCTTTAGTGTAAAATTTACTTTTTATTTTCTCTCGATGCAAGATTCGTAAAAAGGGTATAACTTTTGATCAAAAGAGATATTAAGGTGATTTATAAAATTGACCCACTATAACCTATTCCTAATGCATTGCTTAATTAGTTAATTGAGTGGATAGGTAATGTGACTAATGAAATCGTAACAGAGACCATTCAAGTCACCCTTAAGTGGTTAAGAATAGTTAGCTGTCTCTTTATGTGGCTTGAAGATAGAGTAAAACCCACTTATATATTCTACTGTGATTATTCTTAATTTTGATTGTTAATATAACATTTGTTCATCCTTTTTATGTACGGTATATTGATGAGTATATTAATATATTGGTCTATCGATAATAAATATTTTTGAGACTGTGCCACAAGATTAGATACTGATGGATTCCACATTATGTGTAAGAATTTAAATTGTTTAAACTATTCAATCATATATGCATTAATAATAACAATTTTTAATTTTAATATTTATTTTTGATAATATGGTTAAATATAGCTGCTTCTCTAGGCAGCTTGAAATGGATACAAGAAGGGCGAGTTGGAGAATCTCAAGTTCTATAATGCTTATGATATAACCTTATATCTTTAGGGTAGTAGACAAGGGTTACATAGAACCTAGATGTCGATTAAATGATTATTTGTCCCTTGGAACATATAGTGTATGCATTGCATTGCATGTACATAAATTTTACTAGCCGTAATGTAACTTTCCACGATCCTTCTCTTATTTTTTTTTCCATCAATGAGATGCATATTGCCCTAGTGCCATTATGCATTCTACTCCTTTCATTATTATAAAAGGTTAGGTTCTACCCTAAATGTATAGATTTACTTGACTTGAATACCTTATTCATAGCCATACTACTACAAAATAATATTTTGCAACAACATCCTGATTCGAGAGATTATAAAGTAGTTACATGCACAGTTATTGATTATGTGGGGTTAGGTCTTCCTTTTGATTTTATCCTGACTATAGATTTTATTTAGGACCAAAATGGTGATTAAATTATTATTGGCCGACTGCTGTGGGATGTAGAACTTTTTCTTAGGTATGGAACATTTTTTCCCTCTTTTTCTTTAATGTTTTTATTGTTAGAGTTAAGAAAGAAACAGAATCTCACAAAAGATAAAAGTATGAATGCTTCAGGCTTTTTATTTTATATATATATAATGAATTGAAATATTGAGGCAAATAAGCTTATATAGTCTTACAAATAAAAATAATTTGACAGAAATTTATGCCATCACTATAGCCATGTAATACCACTATAACCACTAACGTAGTTTTAGCAAAAAATAAATGCTCTTTATTTGACTAACTAAACCAAAATAATATACCACCATTAACAAACTAGAAGGATTAAGTCAAACTTTGAATCATTCTTCAATACTCCCCATTGATTCAAAGTTGCAAACACCAAGCAAGGATCTAAAGTGAGCAAACTTCTCTTTTTTGACAGAGCCTTGGTAAGTACATCAGTCAACTATTCTGTTGTGCTACAATACTTTAGAGTAATATCCTCTTTTGCAACCAAATCACGAATGAAATGGTACCGAATATCAATATGCTTTGTTCTGTTGTGAAAAGCTGTATTCTTTGTCATGGAGATTATTGTTTTGTTGTCACAGAATATTTCTGTTGCTCCTTTTTGCGTCTGTTGAAGTTTTGCTAAAATTCACCTTAACCAAATGGTTTGACAAGCTGCTGAAGTAATTGCAATGTATTCAGGTTTAGAGGAGGACAATGCTGCTGTTGCTTGCTTCTTTGGGCTCCAAGTGATTACTCATGATCCAAGAGTAAAAACATTTGTTGAAATGCTCCGCCTATCATTCAACGAACTAGCCCAATCTCTGTCAGTGAACCCACATAATTTGAAATCAAAAACTTTTAAGTACTAAATCATATAATCCATATTTCCAGAAATGTAACGCGAGACCCTCTTTGCTACTCCAAAATGAAGCTTTGAAGAATGTTGCATAAACCTGAAAATTACACCAATAGAAAGTAAAATATCAGGTCATGTGTGGGCTAAATAAATTAAACCTCCAACCAAGCTTCTGAATCTTTTAGCATCAGTCATTTTGCCCCATCTTCTTGCTGCAATTTTTCATTGATATTCATTGGTGTAGCTATAGGTTTGCAATTAAGCATGCCAAATTTCTTAAGAAGATCCTTGCCATATTTTCTTTGGGAAATGAAACTTTCATCTTGTGCTTGTTGAACTTTAAAACCAAGAAAATAATGCAGCAAACCCATACCTGACATTTCAAACTCATGCATCATACGAGATTTAAATTTAGCTACAAGAGTGCTAGAGGAACTTGTATAAATGATATCCTCAGTATAAAAACAAATAATGATAGAAATCATTTTTACCTTCCTTCTTTACATAGAGAGTGGGCTCATTCTTACTCCTTAAAAAACTATTTTGCTGAAAGTGTCCATCAATTTTACTATACCATGCCTGAGAAGGCTGTTTTAATCCATACAACACCTTTCTTAACTTGTACACTTTTGTCTCTTTGCCTTTAATTGTGAAAACTTCTGGTTAGGTTACGTAAACTTCCTCTTGTAAATTTAAATTTAAAAATTCTTATTTGACATCAAAATAATAGACAGGCAATTGTGCAGCCAATGCCAAGACAATTTTCACGGTTTCAAAATGAGCCACTAGAGAAAATGTTTCTTCAAAATCAATACCATATTGCTGTGCATACCCTTTCGTCACCAATCGAGTTTTATGTTTTTGCATGCTTTCATTTGCACTAAATTTTGTTATGAATGCCAATTTCAAGCCAATTGCATTTTTGCCTTTTGGTAAGTCTACCATCTCTCGCCTTCTATTTTTTTCAATTGCTATCAATTCTTTCATCATTTCTCTTTGCCATTCTTTTTGTGCAATTGCTTCTTTATAGGTAATAGGATCTAAAATAGTAAGAGCAAATTGGCAAGATTCATATATGTCTCTTAAGGTGCTAAACTTTTTGGATAGTGTCTCATTTGAAGACTCTTCAAGAGTGAACGAAACGTTTCGACTTGGTGATGTAGAGGCTGATGAACTTCGTGACACCATAGAGCAATCAATAGGTGAATTTGTAGGAGTTAGCTCTTGACTTTCATTTGGAGAGATTTCAGTGGGGACCTGATGTTTAGTCTTGTCATCACTTTCAAACCAATCCCAGCTTGTATTTTCATCAAATACTACATCCCTTCTAATAAAAATCTTGCCATTAAGAGGGTTATATAATCTATATGCTTCGAATTGTGTATAATAACCAATAAAAATATATTTTCCATATTTTTTTATCAAGTTTACGACAAAATTGAAAATTTACCAGAGCATAAGCAATACATCTAAAGATTCTTAAGTGACTTACAGAAGGTTTTGTACCATATCAAGTTTCAAATAAAGTTTGATTCATGACAGCTTTTGTGGGAGAAAAATTTAATAAATAGATTGATATTGCTACGGCTTCAGCCTAAACTGATTTGGAAGTCCTGTAGCTAGTAACATGCTTCTTGCCATCTCTACAACAGTTCGATTTTTTCTCTTAGTGATACCATTTTGCTCTGGAGTGTAAGGAGTTGTCAACTCTTTATAAATGCCATTTACTTCACAAAAAAAATTAAATTTAGAGGACAAAAACTCTATACCTCTATCAGTGTAAAGAGCTTAGATGTAAGAATCACTTTACTTTTCAACCTAAGCTTTAGAGTGCTTAAATTTCTTAAATGTTTTTGACTTGTTTTTCAAAAAATAAACCCAACTCATGTGACTATAATCATCAATAAAGAGTAAGAAATAATGACTCTTGCCAAAAGACATAGTATGCATAAGCCCGCATAGATTAGCATGTATTAATTCAAGACTTTGAAGCCCTTTAAATCTTTCCAACAGGAAAAGACTTTCTAGTTTATTTCTGATAAACGCACCCTTCACATTACTCAATAGAATCCATTTTTGGAAATCCAAAAATCATACCTTTTTCACTTAGCAATTTCAAACCTTTGATACTGAGATGCCCGTATTGCAAATGCCACAATTTTGACTCATCTTTTTTGCTAGCAGCAAAAATAACATTCTCCATACTTGAAACTTTCAATGGGAAGATTTTATTTTGAGTTATATTAATATTAATCAAAGTATAATAACACATGCATCATTGTCAAATAAGATTGAATATTCACCAGCTATTAATTATCCAACACTTAGCAAATTATATCCCAAATTAGTAGGTACAAATTGAACATTATGCAGGAGCTTTATATTACTATAGGTAGTTTCAATGCCCACTGTACCTTTCCTTTCAACTTGCATTTCTTTGGCATTTCTAAATTGCACCTTCAACTTTTGCGCCTCATCAAGCTCTTTGAATAAAAATTTATCCCTGTCATATGATTCAAACAGCCGCTGTCTATAAACCATACATCGCTTGACTTATTATTCGTGCCAAAATGAGTCATAAAAGGCTTACTACTTTTTCCTCCATTCTCTGTTGCATACTTCACGTGTTAATCTATATAGCTTTTATATGACCATATTTCTTACAATGATGACATTGAACACCATTTTTACTGTTTTTTTGCTCACTGGACTGTCATTGCTTGTCAAAGCGACCTCTGCCTCTTCCGTTACCACAACTACGACTATGGACTACTCCTCTTTCATGACTTTTACTAGCTGATCGTTCCATTTCTTCAGCTTTAATGGCTATCTCTTTCACTTGAAATGTCTTTTCTTCATTTTCTTCAAGTGATTGATTAATTCTTGCCTCATGTGCTTGTAAAGATCGCATTAATTCATCAAAGAAAAAAACTAACAGATTCTTGGATTCTTCCATTGCAGCCGCTACATGATCAAATTTTAGAGTAAGGCTTCTCAATACCTTTTCAACAATTAGCTGATAGTAATCTTCTCTCCGTAGGTTGCATTTGACTAACTATTGCCATTGCTCTTGACAAAAAATTAGCAATGGATTCTCTACTTTTCATAACTAACGTTTCAAAGTCACGTCGAAGTGATTGCAATCTCACTACAATCACTTTTGAATCACCTTGAAACTCCTTCTGTAGAATCAACCAAGCTTGCTTCGAAGTGGTTGCCGCCGCGATTCGTGAGAAGACGCTGTCATGGATAGCCTGTTGGATGAGCACTAATGCCTTGGAATCTTTCTTCTTGTTGTCCGGCAATTTACTTTCTTCATCAGGATCTGTATACCCATGTTCCACCAAGTCCCAAAGATTTTGAGATTTGAGTATTTTTTATGCGAATACTCCAGAACTCGTAGCCTTCTCCTTTAAAGATAGGAATAAGTGGTTGTGCAGTACACATCGCATTACTATTGTTGGCCATTAGTTTTTCTCTCAAGTGATTCACTTAACTCACGTGTTTACCCTCTCTACTCAATCTCTCAACCCAAGCCCTAATACCAAATTTGTTGGATATAAGAAAGAAATAGAGGCTCAAAAAATTATACAAATCTGAGTACTTTATACCTCTTATTCCACACTTAAAATATTGAAGCATGCATAGAAGCATACATACTTATATAGGCTTACAAACAGAAACAGCTTGACAGAAATTTATGCCATCACTAGAATAATGTAATACCAGTACAGCCCACTAATGTAGTGTTAGCAACAATAAAAACTCCTTATTCAACTAACTAGATCAGAAAAATACGCTACTGCTAACAAACTAGAAGGATCAAGTCAAACTTTCGATCATTCTTCAATAACAAAAACCGGAAATTGAATTTTATGTTGACTGCTTCTATGTTATTGATAGACATCAGCTCTTCAAGGATCATGCCAAGAGAAATCAAAAAGTCAAGGAGACATGGTGTGTGCTTCAAGAGCTGCTTGTGATAAAACGAAGACCATTCGGTTCCCAGATTTTGTTTATACTTTATAGTAAGCGAGCCAATGTTGCAAAATTTTATGCAGCGTGAGAGCCTAAAAAATTAGCATGCATGAGAGCCTAAAAATCTAATAACAGTAGCCCCCCGGGGATGAGAGATATGATTTTATTATTTTTAATTAATTATTTGGAATATATATAATTTTATTAAATTTGAATGAAGTCAAATTCCAAGTAGGCATTTATTCATATAAAAAATAAAGAATTGTACCACAATAAATTTATCAAATTTTTCCGGGTATGAAATTGAAGACAAAAGGGAGAAAGAGAATGGATCAAAGAAGGAAGAAAACACAGGAGTGCTGCTTATAAACATTTGATATGAAACAAGTGAAGGATACCTGAGATTGATTCAACTTCATGACGTTCTGACGGCAAGAAGCGGCAGTTGGATCGGCTGCTAGACAAAGTGATTTGTCCAGAAAAATATGAGCATCGAAGAAAGCTGTTTCTATCAAAAGAATTAATCATCCAAACAAACCTCAAATAAATGGCTAAATAAGCTAGCCTTCCAGGATAAACCTTGGACAGATCATTCCTCAGGTCCTAGCCTCAGGTGTCCGTGTAACGCTAATATGTCTATGACAGATGTAGCCAGAAGAATAGTAAACCTTCCCAGCAACTTACTAAATTGCTGCACTGCCAGACTACACATAGCAGAACCATGTCTGAGATTGGAGGCAACCTGTCACTGGGTCCACAAATATCCATGCAGCATTGCAACCAAGTTGTGCATAAGAACTAAAATCAGCACGAGAGATTTCACACTAAAAGAAGGTGTGTAAGATAATAAAATGGACATCTGTTATGAAGTTTCAAGCAAAAACCTCTGCTAGGGGCCACTAAAATGCCGAAGAACAAGTCGACAGTTGCCTGATTCTTACTATCCAGATGGTTTATAACCGCTTTTTTTGTCGTGAAAGCATTGTCAGATCTCTAAAACCGATATCCATCACTAGCATGTGCTTAAGACAGAAGAAAGTCTAATTTGGCGTCTCGGATGGGTTCTCTTCCCTGTCATGCACTATAGAAGGAACTAAAATGGCCGTCTTCTGTGACAAGTTTTGAATTGCTAACTTCTTGCTTGATTGCCAGTTCCACCAGAACCTTGATCCTCCGGAAAGAGACGTTGCTTGGCTTATGCCCTTTCTCTACCATCTCTGAGAAACACTTTTCTGCTTCCACCAACTTCCCCATGTCACAAAGCAAATCAAACAACACATCAGACACCAATACATAGGACCCAAAACCCATCTCCACCATGTCATTCCATAGCTTCAATGTCATCTCCACCCTTTCGTGCTGCTTAAACAACCTAATTAGGAACAGACTCTGTATTCGAGAGGCACCCAAAGTGCAACATTCTCTGGTACAAATTCCATGCACTTCTCAAATCATTCGACCAGAAGAAAACCCTGAAGAAAAGATTATCAGTAGTTGCGTTCGGGCTTTAACCCTTTTCCTCCCTCTCATTCATCAACTTGAATGCATCACCAAGCCTCTTCGCAATGCAGAAATTCCTAATAGCAGATTGTAAGCTGCAGTATCTGGGTACTATCATACTCCTTCATTTCTTTTAAAACATTTCTAGCTTTATCAGGCTGACCAGTCAAGCCTAATCTGCCAATTATACTAGTATAGGTGATCACATAGGCGATATCTATTCAATTCTCATCCTCTCAACAAGTTTATACGCCCTCTCTTATTCTCTACCTTTACACTAGATATCAATAAAACAATTATAGGAAACAATATCAGGTTTGACTCCCATTTCCCTCATCTCCTCAAAGAAGCCCTTGGCCCCCTCTACTGACTTCCAATCAGATAGAAGTATATTGAAAGTCTGAAACTTGACCTGAAATCATGCTTTAAACTATTGTACACATTCCTAGCACTGTCATACTCTTTTCCTGACACAAAGTTCTCAACAAAGCATTAAAACATTTAATATCATATTCCTGAAACAGTTTCTTGAATCTTTTAAAGGACTTTACGGTTTGTCTAACTGAACAAACCTTAGCAACTCTAGCAAAAAACCAGTTGCATAGGTCTGGGTGTTATTAAAGATTTATCTTTTCTCTTTGTATCAGCCATAACATACCATATGAGATCAAATCTATGGCATCTACCTAATATGTAAAGCATGGTATCTAAAGAAAACGCAGTGTGATAAAACCCTTTTCTATTATCAATATATTTCGAGTGCTTGTGGAGGATTACCATGGCTATGTAAGATTCTAGCATGCCATATTTTCTAAAACATGAAATTAAATTTGCATGCTATAAAATCTAGGAAATGAGCTTGGTATGGAATTGAAAAACTTACCCTATATGTACGTTAACCTTTGCTGCCCTTTGTTCCTTTGTGAAGCTTGAGAGCACCAAATTAGGTCCTCCTCTATCTTGTGATGCCCTTACCTATAAAACCCCTCTCTTGGCTTTATTAAATTTCAACTAAAATACTTTTGATTAATTTATGTTTTCAATTAAAAACTTAGCTTTCCAACACTTGAAAAATCAATTTTAATACTTAAAATTGATTGTTCAAGTATGTAGATCACATCTAGGAAGCTTAAAAACACTTTTCAAGTGATCAAAATGATGAAAATTGGATCACCTTTTTGGCTATGTAAGAAAAATGTCTATGGAAGAAGAAAATCAATAGTTTCTTTCTTTTTCTTTTTCTTTTCTTTTTATTAATGAAAATATTCAATAATAATGTACATATATTTTCTATAATTAATTAACAATTAATTATGGAAAATACTTGAAAAATATTAAGTCAAATGTATGATCCATATTGATACACATCTCATGCATATCTACTATCCATGTGTTAAACAAATGTAAAGCCAAGATTATGTCATTTGTCAAGCTTTCAATTGCTAGGATGAAATGCTTAACATACTTCCACTTATACCTTACATAAGCTTAAGTTAACCAATCTTATTGCCTTAACTTTATATATCAAAGTATTGCATAATCTAATTAGGGAAAAATTAAGGCAACTTATAGCAAGACTCAATAGGTTCACCGTAAAGCCGGCAGTGGACGATATAACCGAATTAAACTTCTTTAATTTTATTTATATCCTAAATTAAACTCTTTAATTCTTTTATTTAATTAATTTTTTATAAGATTAATTAAATATTTTCATAAACCAATATTGACACCTAGCCATACAATACGGCCCTCTAATTACAATAAAGTCAATAACTTCAAAAATAAACCTTTTTATTATCAGTTATCGCATAATTCAATCCTTTCGTCACACAATGCTCTGACTGAATTAGGGGTATACTATAATCGTCAAATCTTTTTAAATTTAGTATTATGTATAATAAATAACAGATAGCGACTCTATTATATATTACCATTGAGAACATACTTCTCAATCGTACACAATATATAACTCCGACCGAGAATTTCACGAGTCAAATTTGAATTATTCACATAGAGCATTCTACCTCAAACACTAAGGATGACGGATCCTTTCTCGAATATTCACATATCTCTATGAAAGTTTTACCATACCCAATAACTACTTATCACAAGTCTAAAATAGACTTACCCTGAGTAGTATCAAAGTATGACGATTCATTCACAAGATAACCATGATATTGTAAAGTCTAAGGATTATTTACACGATTAATATAATGAATGTCCAATTAACGATTAAGTGTAATTAGCATTTGAACAATTTATACGAGTCTGTTCAGTGAACTCATACTCTACCAATGAGCACCTATACACTTTTTTTAGTGTCTTTACATAAGTAATCTATGAGATTAATTACCCTCTATTGCATAAAGTAAGAATAGTGTATACTAGTCTTTTCGATACTACAAAGGCCTCACTTTATAGTCTCATGACTAGGAACTTTTAGGAATGATACTGTTAACATATAGTCTCACAAATATAAACTCACTATAACAATATATGTTGCATACATTCCATGGACTTTATTATTATATGTAAATTAAACATACATATGCAAATGATAAAAGATAATATATAATAAAATACTCATTTTATAATAAAAAATACTCATTTTATTAAATTATAAGATTTACAAGAGTTTTTAAAAAATTTATAATCATTGATCACATCGTGATTGGCTTTTAGGGCATACAATTCTTTCAATCTCCCACTTGCACTCAAAGCCAATCACTTCTATGACAAAGACCCCCTTTTCTAAAATGTTCTTCGTGTATTTTTTGAGATAAGACTTTGGTAAATGGATCTGTAATGTTTTGATCAGAGGGTACTCGCTCAATGTGGATATCTCCTCGAGCTATAATCTCTCGAATAATATAAAATCTCTACAATATATGTTTGAATTTTTGATGAGACCTTGATTTCTTGGCTTGTGCTATAACCCCATTATTATCACAATACAATAGAATTGGATCTACAATGATATAAACCACACCAAGTTCAATAATGAACTTTTTCATTCAAACACCCTCCTTTGTAGCTTCTGAAACTGCTACATATTCTGCTTCAGTGGTGGAATCTGCAGTAATCTTCTGTTTGAAACTCTTCCAACTTACTGCTCCACTATTTAATATAAACACATATCTAGAGGTAGATTTACTATCATCTTTATCTGGCTGAAAACTTGAGTCAGTGTAACCCTCAAGTATCAAGTCATATCCTCCATATACTAAAAACAAATCTTTAGTTCTTCTTAAGT
>JAWDEX010204878.1:0-11224 GCA_035221805.1 Trichilia hirta
GCATGACATGGCTGAAATGCTTGGAGAGTTAGCAATTGTACATATTTGCCTTATTTTGTTCCCATAAACAGTGTTTGATTGTTGTAAGAGTGATCATGCTGTTCTAAGGTCTTAAACTCAATAGTTCTTTTTTCTTTTCAGGATTCGGCCAGAAAGTTCCGCTTTTCACACATTGTGGATGTAATCATTGTGAACTTCCAGTAATCTGCAGTTGTAAATTCCGTCACACTTTGTGGATGTCCATGAATTGCAGGGTTTAAGTTAGTTACATTCCGTCAGTTTTTTAAATTACATTAGGCTGTCTGTTTTTAGAAGGATCCTCTGCTACATTTTATTTACGTCCTACTGCTGTATGTTCTATGTTTTTCTGCTATTGTAATGATGGTACAGTATTATGTATAATTGCAACTACTGCTTTACGATGGTTGGAAGAAGTCTTCGCAGGAGTAATTAGTATAACAAACTTCAAAAGAAAATTTGTGAATATAGAAAAGCTCTCAAATTTTAGGAGTTTTTCTGAAATACTATGGGAGGTTTTGAAATCAATCAATCGATAGCAATCATTTGTCTATCAATTTTTTTTTTTTTTCCTTTTTATTTCTGCAACACAATTATTTAATATTAATACACACAAGATTCAACAGTAGAAAATACTATTAACAAGTAAAGATAATGGAAAAGGAAATCAATCGAAGCATAGAGGGAACAATAGAAGAATCAAGAGATATTATTAGAACAACGTGAAACAAAGTAGTAAATAAAGGCGAAAAGGTTATTCGTGCATACAAAATGACGGAAACCAGAAAAATGGTCTTGTTAAGGCTAACTCAAACGTACAATTTTTATCATATAGGAAAGGAAAAAAGAAATATGTAACTACACTAATTAGTTTTGCTTATTTCAAAAATATTCATTAAAGTTTCAATCTAGTAGTACAATGATTACCATATGATAATAATTAGAGAAATATTATATGATTGTAAGAGTCATTTTATTGATTAATTATTTTATAATGATAGTTAGCTAAATAAATGATATATGATTATAAGAGTTATTTTATTAATACCAATAACTCGAACATTAAAGACCTTGAGGTCATTCTCTCTCTGAAAAAAAAAAAAAATTGCTTCAATTTATTAATTAAAATATTTATTTGATAAATAAAGTTATGTTTAATAACTTTTTCTTTTTAAATTTGTTTTACCTTTTTAACATCTGCCCAAGTTCTGTAATTACTGATTTAGTCCTTCCATATATTTACTTACTACTTATTAAATGGTGTACAGCTTCTTAAAAGTTAGAAGTTGAGTTAATCCTAATCAAAGAAAAGAATTATGCAATCCCATTGGTTAATATTAAAAAGTCGTACAAGCCATAAATTTAGCAAGAGCAACTGAATCATAAATTTTCAAAAACATTGAAATTACAAAATATATTTCAACAAGTAAAATTCAGAGAAAAGACATTCAAGCCTGAGTAAGTTCTGTAACAAAACCATAAAAAAATAGATAGATAATGAAATAAATAAACGATATCCGGGTCTTAAATTTAGTACCTTTCTAAATAATATAACAATCAAAGATAAACTTTTATCAAAACTTAAAATTCAAGCTAATTAACATAAGCTTTTATTAACTTAATGATAAGCCGTAAATCTAACCATACAGTCCCATACTATATTCGAATTTACAACTTTTCTCTGTCGTCTGGCTTTTCTGGTTCATGTCACCACAGACTTCACGCAACGGATCAGAACCATTTATTGGAGAGGAAATACTTGAAAAAACAGGAAACTGATTACACTGATGTGATGGCTGCATTGACGTCGAGCCAAAAGAAACAGACCTTGGATTGTTCATCATCAGAGAAAGATTATCTGTCATTGCATGCTGCACAGGAATATACGGGGAATTAACCATCTGATCACCACCATTCACCATCATAATCATCGGATTATGGATAGGATTTAAGTCGAACGGAAACATTTGAAGAGTCTGATGATGATAATGATCATGATCCGATGGATAATACTGAGACAGACGTTGCTGCATGTACAAAGAAGATATGGGCTGCTGCCTGTTAGAAACATCAACTACTCCCATATTTTTCTGAAGCAAGAATCGAGCTTGACCAGGAAGAGCATTTTTACGACCATCAACAAATAATTCAGCTTTCGAATCTTCAATCAAAATTTGACCTCCTTTCATCATTGTTAATTTCCTTGTTGCAACATCAAGGTTATAATCAAACATAGCAAGAATTTCTTGAAGTTGTTCCATGGAAAACTGGTTCAGATCAATGCAATCGCTGGAAAACTTTGATTCATAGTTAGCCTTGCGCGTTTTGGCAATTTTATCTTCAACTTTTCTCCTTCGATCGGTGAAAAAATTAAACAGGTTCTGGGATTTTACTCCACGTATGGAAGAAAATGCCTTGTCCCTATACAAATTAACCACCGCCATGAAATCTTTTTGATTCTCCGGCCAAACATCAACGTCGGCAGGGCGGTTGTTCAACTGTGGACCATAGATTATCATGCATGTCGGAACTCCGCAAAGGGTGACGAATTCTTGAGCCTTCTTTTTCAAACCTCTCTTCCGTTTCTGATACGTAAGCATTCGAGTCTTTTCCTTCTCGATGAGTTCCATGGTTAGCTTTCCTCGACCCATTTTATTTTATATTTTATCTACCAAAAGAAAAGTTGTTTTTTTCAAGAAACATATTATATATAATAAAAAATAAAAAAATAAAAAAATAAAAAAAGGAAATTGTTCAGAGAATAAGCATTGCTGCTACAGTGTTTAGGGTTTAGATAGCAAACTATAATCGACAAAGAAACAGAACATTTGGAAAGGAAATTAAAAATCAAAGTCTAGGAAGAATGATGAAGGAAAAGTAAACCAGAAGTAGCGTTGCGTTCAAAAACAATTAAAGGAAGAAGGGAACCATCAAATATTTAACATAAAAATAAATAGAAAAAAAGATTGTAATAATGGAAAAAGAATACGAACATGCAACTTGAATGTCAATGTCCTCTCTTCACTGCCTTTTTGGTTGAATTTAAGAACAATAGTAACAGAGCTTCATTGAACTTTATAGAAGATAGGGTTGAGTTGCATTGTTTCTTGAAACAATTACAGGTAAGTAAATCAAATTAACGATTCGACACATAATTACAAGTCAAAACATTTATTGTTTTCCTTAACAAGACTGTATTATAACGTGATACCGAATCTTACATGATTAAATTCATGACTTTATAAACAATACAATTATTATGGGATTATTTTTTTTCATTGTAAGGTATTAGTAAAGTTAACTGGCTAGTGGGCTGCCTCTTTAGGCCTTACATTAAATACCAACTTGGGTTGAATTTGGGTTTTGATTTGAGTGCTCCAGTTAACATTAGGGTAATGTCATATGTTGAAATTTTTAATCACAAATTTTTACTTCAATACACATAATATAATAAATAATTTAAAAAAAACTGTCTCCATCTTACTACTCAATTAATAAATGTCATCTTATTTAAAATATATAACATTGCTAAAAAATTAATCTGCTCATATCAGGATTTTGCTTAAAGCACTTACTAAAATTTTTATATTTATTATTTATAGAAACTTTTAGTATTTAATGTATTAATACATAAAAAAATATAAATTATTAAATATAAAAGTTTTAAAAAGTATTCTAAGGACACTGATTAGCAAAACTACTCAAATTATAGTATATATATAACCATCCAACTTTGAAACAAGTTCATTGATTTCAGTAGTATAAATATTTATTATAATAAAGTTTCAATAATTTTCAATTCAATTATTAATGTCTAAAATAAATAACAATAATAATGGTATTGCAATTAATGAACCTTTTTTATCATTAAATTAGATTGTCTGAGATTAAAGATTCAATTGATATCTCCTCATCTATGTAAGAATATATAATTATCGTTCCAAAGGCTTAGAGTTATTAAATGTCGATGCGGATTTATTGTTCGGAATAGTACAAGATGGTGAATGAACCCTTATAACAACGATGACGTGAAGAAGGAACCAACATCATGTGGGTGTACCTAGAAAAGATTGGGCTGCCTTCTATGTTAGCCTCCAATAATCTTGGATAATATAGCTTGGAATCAATATGGCAGAAGACCAAATTTCGGAAAAGTTTCTGGGCCTAATGTGCGATGGAAAATAAAATGTAGGCATCACTCATCTGACTCGAGATTTAAGAGGGTTTTCCTTTTTTGGTCAAATTTAAATTGTACCTAAAAAGAAAGAATAATAACTGTCCAAAAAAAAGGGAATGGAAAGAAAGAATAATTATTTTTGCCAAATCTTGGAGACTTGAGACTGTTTGTCAACATCATTTTGGTAAGTCAACTATGTATGTCTCTCTACTCGTACTATAAACAACAATTTGAATACATAAATATTTATTTTATAAATTATTATACACAAATTAACATATATGATGATAAGGATTCATTGAATAGAAATATAAAATTAATACAAGTAATATAAGTAAATGAAATAGATCGTATAACAGTTACACAATAATGTGGTATTATGAAGAGTTTATGCCTCTAGTACTATAGTTAGAGTCTATTTATTCTTTGATCCTAATATTTAATTTTTTGAATTTGACTTGACTATTTAAGACAATTAAGTTTATTTTTAATTTAATTAATTTTTAAAATATATTTTGACTCATAAAAAATATTTTTTATTTTTCCTATTTTTCTTTGTTTGTCTGTATGCAGTGTCTACCAAAAATCTCTCACTATTTCCATTAGCCAATTATAGTTTGACTTCGAGCACACATCATGAGGAATTGTCTTTAACCTCACCTAAAACAAAATAGTCAAATTTGCAACTACGGATGCACAACCACCACCAAAGCATCCAAAGCCTTGGATGGAATAATCCAAAGTCTTTCCCCTTTTCTTTTTTTTCCCATAAAAATGAACAAATCTGTGAAGATAGAAAAGAAGAAAGAAGAAAGGAGAGAAATGAAAGCATCCAACCCCACACACGTGATGCTTTTCTTATCATTTGATGGGACTGGTTTGGAATTACAGAGTCAGTTAATGGAAGAAAATTAGTAGTATTATAATAAAGTAGTTATTCTTGTAACTTCTTTTTTATTTATTTTCATCAATTTGGAGAAGAATAGTTATTTGCTTTTATCCGGTCTAAATATAAAACAGGATACCTATTTTTTTTTCAAAGTTGTTAGATGGGAATTAGGCATAAAATTTGACAATATTGTTGTGTTCTATATGGACTATGAACCGATGATTAGGAATATCTGCGTATTCAAACAGGCATCGGCGTTTTGGTCCTAATGCAATATTAATTTCACCAGAGAAATAGCACCATTAATTACAGATATTTTGAATATATTTCTTAAACTTGTTCATTTAGGAGTGAATTATTTATTCTTCTTTGACTTGATTTTCTTCAACCTCTTCAGCAGTTACTTCGTACTTGTACCAATATAGGATGATATTTCTTTTCTTATGGTATTCTTAACTTCCATATATTTTCTATTGTTCCTGCGAAGGTCCGGTTTTATGTTCCCTTCTTGCTATGTTTCTTTTTTTTTTTTTTTTAATTAATTTTATTTAAAGTTCATTTAATAATACTAATTTTTTATGTAATTCATATATTATTACATTAATATTTTAATGTTTAAAATGTTTTTTTTTATAGCGACTATAGCTTTTAAGTTCCAACACCATAACATCAAACTGACCCTTATCCTCATTTCCAAAAGTGTTTTATAAAATGAAAAAAACTTAAGATAATGAAATCAACTTTCTGATATATGATATGATGAAATCAAAGCATACGAACCATCTTGGAACATTCTTTGAAGTTTCTTCCCACTTGATAAACAATAAAAGCAAACTCGTAAAATTTTTAAATGTCGAGGGTCATCGACTCATCTTCTTCTTCCATTTTCCTTGAGGGATCCTGTGAAAGAGATGGTACTGTCCTTCTTCTATCAAGTTATTCCAAAACTGTACATCACATGAATATGAATCACTTCGGAGCTGCATTGTGATTATTTCTGAGTTCAACGGAAACTTCCCTACTACTTTCAGATAGAGTGTTGTCAATTGTATTGTCTTTCATTTTTGTACTCCAAATTTTCAATCAAATAAAGAATATTATGAGGAAGATTGCATCCTTTGCTGGTAGTTACCACCAAAGGAAACTTCAGTTTGCAGGGATTATTTTCAATCAAATTCAAATCATCACTGTCCTCTCTACCTATTAAATTAAAGAGTAATTAATCAGTCCGCAACTTATCAATTTACAGGGATAAGATTATACTATCTTGAACCTTTTCTATCCTTCAAGAAAAAGTTGGCAAACAATTTGACAATTTAGGCATTGTCAAGCAAAGCAGATATCTTGAATAAAATTTCAACTATAAGTTACGATATTAATAAACTTACTTAAATACGTACCCCCATCACCATCTTCATCATCATAATATATTTGACGATAATATAATTCTAACATTACAGCTAAAGCTGCGGGCTACATCTTTGCTGCAGCCGCCTCAGCCTCTCGAACCTTTTAACCACTCATTTAACAACAAACCCATTAACCCACCCACCAAAAAAAAAAAAAACATCGACTAAAGTTTCACTCTTTTCTTTTCCCCAACAAATCCCCTCCCCATTTCACTCCTCTTTCTTTCAGAGTCTTCAATCCAAGATCCACAAGTCAAGAAAACGAAAATATCACAATTGTCCTTGAAAAAAGAAAATTAAATTGGATTCTATGAAGGGTAAAAATGGAAAATGACCACGGCGGGAAACATTAATTAGTTTACAAAGGGATGAGCCGGTGGTTTTGTTAATTAAACTCTGAAGTTCTTCCCCACAAATGTTTGACCAAACTGCCAGTTCGCAGAGACAACGTTCCAAGAAGTGGAGCTGCGTCTGTCACTGGCTTTCACCCTGAACGATAGGGACTGACCAACCAGAACTGCGTTTGACTGCCAGTTTTGACCCCAATTACGGCTCATGCTCATCCAACCAGTCCTTGCGCCTTTGATGCTCACCTTCACGATATCCCCTGCACCCGCAACATTGGTGATCAGAACCAAGTTGAAGTAACGGAATCCGTTGATTGTAAACCGGATCCCTCCCTTCTTGCGGCACGGAACTCTGAGAAACAAAAACAAAAATTGTTGGTCATGAAAGAGAAAAAATAAAGGTTATTATGGCATGAAACGAGGAGCGTGATTCGTGAACTCGAAACACATAGTCGAGAGAAAGTCTTAGGACGGCGGACATTCTGTAGAGTGTAGAGTATTTTATTATGTGTGTACTGGATTGGGTCCAGTGTTTGACCAACTACATAATAGAAAACACACAGCAGTCAAGTATCAACATGCTATTAGAAATGTGCCATACAATTTTCTTGTAAGATAAGTACAATCATGGAACGCTTCAGATGTTCCCATTACAAAATACTAGTTGGTAAAATTTCCGTGAATACAAAGAGGAATAGATACGTGATGTTTCTAGGTATTGTATTCATTTAGTAAATGACTCATTTTTACTTAACCAAGTACCATTTACTAACTAAACAAAGCAACCGGAAGCAAATTGGGACATTCACATTTTGGAAATCGAAACTTTTTCACTTGTAAATTTACATGACTACGGTTGATATTTTAAAATGAAAAACTAAGCTAGCACAAAACTACACTGCCTAACGTTATACTAATTCAATGAAGAAGAAAGGGTAATAGACCGTTTGGTTCTTATGAAACGAGAAATAAAAACAAGATGCATAAACACAAACCAATAAAATTGACCATAAACGGTCCACGATCAAAAACAAAATGGCAGCATGTTCATCGAGGGTATGTTTGGAAATTCGGTCAAATGATATAAGTATTTTCGTCATAGAGTGACTCCGCCTATGGATAGAAACCCTCGAAGGAACTGAAAAATGCAATAAAGATCCATCCCAGAATCCGACCCACATTCACCTGATTCCGGACCCACTACCACATGCAACATTTGCCCCAGACAAAAGTACCATTTAGGATCAAAATGACCAACATTTTGCTTTCTATTTACCATGGTCGCAAAGAGTACACTGTTTACAAGAACAGAGCCGTAAGCAAGAGGAAAATAGAGAACACAGAGCGCTTACCGGCGGTAGGAGACGGGGACGATGCCGGCTCGGTACTCCGCAATCTTGAGAAACATGGGCATGGCGAGATCGAAATGAGGTCGAGGAGGGTTGCACCATCCGCCATTGTCACTGGGAAGAGCGTAGTTTGGTGGGCAAAAGTTTGTGGCAGTAATCAAAATGGAAGGACTACCCGAGTGGCACCACGTGGGATCGTTTGCGCATTTGATCTCAAAGCAAGCACCGCAACTGAAGCCATTGTTGAATAACGCTGTGCTTAGCGCTGCTGTGTTCACACCGTAACCTTGGCTGTACAAGTTGCCATACCCACACGCTCCTCCTGCAGCGATAAACAAAAAAGTCAGCAAAAATTGGAACTTGAACCCGAAACAAAAGCTGGTATGCCAGTGAAGTACATTGTGGCTTTGAAATTCAGCAACCGAAATCAGGGGAAGGACAAAAAAGAAAAGCTCGGTTTGAAAAGAGGAACGTGAGTTTTGAACTATCCCTCACAAACGCGAAGGCAAAAGTGTATAAACAGGTGAGAAAGCGAGTACCCATGGTGCCAGAAGCATCCGAGCCTCCATAGAAAGTGGCATGGGCACTCTGCCACGGACCTCCGGAGTAAACTCCAGGGATTCTTGCATCAGCCATACACATCAAGCAGATAATAGACAGAATGCAAGCGAAATTGGCTACTACCATTGTTTCTCTTCGCTGAAAGACACGACTCTGATGAGGGAAAGAAAGAGAAAGAGAAAGAGAAAGAGGGAAAGATAGAGCAGTCATGTGCTTTTGTGCAGCTCAAGGGTTGGAAGGCAGAGTTGTTATTTATGGAGAAGGGTTGGTGGTACCACAAGGGCAGTATCAGTAATTTTCATAAGAAAATTTTCTAACGAATGCGTACGGCAATTATTTAAGTTTCAATATTTCGTAAATTATAATTTTTAATATATTAAAATTTACAAAAAAATACTTATTAATTACTATATTAAATATTATAAATTATTATAAATTATAAATATAAAAATTTTAATAAATATCTTAAAAATATTTTTTGGTAAAATATTTTTCAAAATAACTCATAACTTTCAGTCTCATCTACTTCTAATTAGAATTAAAATTTTGTGTAAATTCAAATTTATTTGACTTTTTAAAATTTTTTAATATTTTTACATTAATTTTTATGAATAGAAATTTAAAATTATTTATTATTATGTTTTTATATGTTAATTACTAATTACACACCTATATTTATTTAAATAAAAACACATATTAGCAGTAAATCCTAATCTTTCAATGTGAGATAAAAAAAAGTATTTTGTATGACGAACATTTTTTCTATTGGTGCGTATATTACACTCTATTTTTAATTAGTCAGTTATGGTTGCTCATGATCTGTCACACATATCTGAAGACAAGCGCGTGAAAATCTAATAGGAGAATATTCACAACTTACCACGCTTTTTCTTTTTCCGATTGGACATTGATGCCCCTCAAAGATACTGTAGTACCTCATTCTGAGATTAAGTGACATCAGTAAAGACGGGGGCAACTTTGGATAAAATTAAGGAGTACAAGTTAGTACTACTCAGAAAAGCAATTCTAAAATAAAAGATGTTTCATTTGATGATTCTAAAAATCCCCTAACAATCTTCTTTTTAATAGAATTTTTGGTTAAATTTTAACAAAAACTTAATTTATAAGATATGAGAGATGAAAGTTTAGGCGTGATGAGCGTTTGTGATTGTCGTCCATCTAGGTCCATTGAAAGATTTGATGAGGTACGGGAAGGATATTAGCTAAACCCCACTAACCCTTGTGAAAAGTCCAGAGGCGGGATTGCTAACTGAAGAGATTCCAAACGATTCTTTGGTTGAGCATCCAATGTGGTTGTTTGGTGAGACCCACTTAATCCCGTAATCACCGGTCCATTGAAACAGGTAGCCTTTCGCTTCATTGGGAAGTGCGAGTGGGAGTGGGGTACCACAATCTCGAGCCACACGCGCACACTGGAATTTTACTCTTCACGCCAACGTCTTTTTCATCATTCTTTCGTTGCTATGGTTTATGAAAAAGGCATGCATCAACAGACCATTCGGCATGTTGTTTGGTTGATTTGTTCCATTTCATCCTCCTCTATATGCACTTCGACCCTTCGAAAAATTTATTTTAATTTGGGATCATGATATAAATTTTAAACTTAGGCAGAAAGTGAACCAATTTAGGCAGAAATTCAGAGAAAGAAAATTAAATTATTTCATTCTTTAGTTTTTCCAAATTGGACCGGAATGGCAATTATCAACCGATTAATAGTACATAATAGAGGTTATAAAATGAATTACTTAATCCATATGGATATTGAATTATGTATTTAAGTGTTTGTGATAATATTTTATGTTATGAATAAATATTTTTATTTTTATTTTTATGAAAAAAAAAATGACAAGGAGATTCATTCGAGTTAAATATAATCAATAAATATAGTGTATAAATTCATGTATAATAAAAGGTTACATTTGATTTTCTTGTCTATTTGAGAACATTTAAATTTCAAATATATTATATAACTTGTTGAAAATATTACAAGTCTGTTCATTTGGTCAAATATATAGAACTAAGTACCTAACCATCCCTATTTTCATATACAAACCTACGAAATTGTACTAATTTAAATCATTGGAAATCTTGAAAAAAGGATCACGTCAGCTTAGGGAAAAAAAAAAACGTATTAGAACCAAGATTTTGATTATTCTTAATTTGTAAACCCAAGTTTAAATTAAAATGGTAATTTACAAAACGAACAAACACGAAAGAATTAAAAAGAAAAAAGAGAGAGTATAATCTTACTTAGGTCAAAATGCAAATTATTCGAAGTGAATTTGGTGAAAAAAACAATATTCGCACGACATGGCAATGCACCGTCCTTGCAAATGTTGTTGTCACAATCGCTCGCTCGTGCTCCTCCACAGTATAATTAGGGAAAAACAATGTCTAACAGTAAAAACAATAATTTTGATTTTATATACAAGTAAATTAAGTAAAAAAAGTTT
>JAWDEX010204899.1:0-11220 GCA_035221805.1 Trichilia hirta
CCGGTGACTGTTCCGCCAATCAAACCACCAGTCACACTTCCTCCGGTGACTGTCCCACCAATTAAACCACCGATCACTCTTCCTCCGGGGATTGTCCCACCAATTTTACCACCAGTGACTAACCCACCAGCCGGAAAACCGTGCCATGCAGGATGTACTCCGAAAAAACAGCCCACATGCCCCATTGACACCCTGAAATTGGGTGCTTGTGTGGATCTTCTTGGTGGGTTGGTGCATATTGGTCTCGGTGACCCAGTTATTAACCAGTGCTGCCCAGTTCTCAAAGGACTCGTCGAGCTCGAAGCTGCTGTCTGCTTGTGCACTACTCTTAAATTGAAGCTTCTTAACCTTAATATTTACGTTCCACTAGCTCTTCAGCTCCTTATCACATGTGGAAAGACACCTCCTCCTGGTTTCACCTGCACCCTTTAGATCCAAGTTAAGTATATACACGTCAAGCCATCTCCAACCATTAATCTAAATTTATTCTTCATAGCAAACGCTATTGCTACTTTCAAGACAAATTTGATTATTTCATGAGCTTATTTACGTTGCTTTAGTTATACAGCTTTAGTA
Organism: Trichilia hirta; assembly: GCA_035221805.1. Taxonomy (NCBI): domain Eukaryota; kingdom Viridiplantae; phylum Streptophyta; class Magnoliopsida; order Sapindales; family Meliaceae; genus Trichilia; species Trichilia hirta. The sequence goes on from JAWDEX010204899.1 coordinate 577, forward strand.
TATAATCACTTGTGCTCGGACCTTTAAAGTAGTATATACCTTGTGGTTAGACCGCAATATGAGAATATATAAGTCTTTCAGTAGCTGAGAAAATACGTTATATCTGGGATTTTGAAAGTAAAATTTTCTTTCTTCCAGAAAAAAAAAAAAAAAAAAAAGGAAAAAGAAAAAGGAGTGATAGAGATCCGATTTACGTAAAGATTAGTCTCTCTAAATATCCCATATTTCCATAGATTATAGAGTATATAATGCATACGTACAAGTGTCTCAGCAGGGAAATGTTGTCTGATTAGAGTCCATCATGGTGTGTGGTTGCAGGTTGCTAGATTCATGGACACTCAAGGATGAAATCGACATGAGAGGATGTCGCGACTCATTTCTTTCCTTCTCTTTCTCAATCTCTTATTCCCTCTTTATCTCTCTTTGCTGGGACTGTGATTGTACACCATTTGTTTTTATATGATTGTTGAGTGTATGTTTTAATGTGTTTGACAAGGAGGCAATTATCAAGATTGATTTTCTCTCTCGTTTAATCTCCTAATTTTATTCCAAATCTCTTTCTTGGGTAAGTACGTATATTAGTTTCAAGTCCATTTTTTTCTCACTTTTGGAATTATATATACACGTGAAGGCAGAAGGTCTTCGAAAAATGGGAATTGATAGTCTATTGAATAAATCATGATACATAATAAAATTCAGAATGCAGCGAATAACATTAAAAAGAAAAAAATTAAATCAACTAAATCTTTCAAATAAGGGAATCTATACGCATACAATGAAGAGAGATAGAGAGAGATGGTGGTTTCGAATTTCCAGTTGAATCTAAAACATCCCGTGAGCTAAAGTGAATGACATGGGCTATGATTATTAGAGACTCCTTACTAGAAAACTTTCAATTTCCATGCAAAAAGCTTTATGCTTTCAGAAATCTATGGGTGAATTGGAAATCCCTCTTATGATTGCTAAAGGAGGTGTCATTAGTAAGCCTGTAACATAAGCAAATAATTGAAGAGAGAGAGTTCATGTCCATATTATATAAAAGAATAAATATACTAATATAAAGTCGGCACACGCAATCAGTTAGATATTATTTGTTTACAAATGCAACGCAATAATATATTCATAATGGAATAAAAAGTTTAACAACTACTTATAAATTTTATATTCCAATTTCAGTATAGTACTACTGTGACTTGGTTAGTAGTATTCATTATTCTCCTTCATCTATGATTTAAATACAAATCAATTGCTGATCAATATCTTATACTGGACTCGGACTCTAGCACTAATATTTATTGACAAAGTTAATTTATTTCTCTTCAATCGAGCAAATTAAAGTGAAAATCAATCAAGACATGACCACACGACATGGGGCCTTGCTTTTTTCTTTGTTGTTGCTTGTCTAATAAGCCCGTGAATGACAGACAGAATCTTCAATTTAGTCCCACTTGAGAATTTCAAGATCAATTAATTGGACGCGGATTTGTCTAAGATGCATTTGCACACCAATGCGCCAAATTACTGTTCAACATAAATTTGAGATATTAGTTTACTGTACAACACAAAACTTAAGTTATAAGAATGTAAAATTTAAAATAATCCTTCAAAACTTGAAACAATCACTTAAATTTGATATCCTAAATTTCAAATTTTAAGTTATACAGTACATCAAACCCTCGAATTTACGTTAAATAGTACATTAATATACTGTGATCAATTCCCTTGCACACGAATTAATTATGTTACCAATCTCATAACAGTTTTTAATGGGAACATTTTTAGCGTGAAAAAAAATAAATAAATAAAAAAACTTAACTCAATACAATATCATATAAATTTTATAAAACAGTAGAAAAAAATTTAGAGATTCTAAATTTTCACTTTTAATGACAAGTAAATAGAAGCTGATACTTTTAATTCTGCATAATAGTAATACATTGGGTACAAATTTCTTACACAATTTTTTATATTAATTATCATGACAATTGATGTGATTAATTATTTTGCTATTACATAATATATATTTTTTTTGCACCCTTAAAATTTTTTATCATTATAAAAATATTATAAAATTCTAGCATGCAAAATTTTTCGAAACTTCACTTTAAATTTTGTATACAAAAAATTTAGGCATTTAGTAAATATAGATAAATTAAATTTTTTTATAAAGTATACTTCTTATATTCAAGCTTTTAACACCTTGATTCAATTTATTGAGGTTGTAGAGAAGTAAAATAGATTCTCCTTTATTGATGATACCCTTATTTTTAATTTTCTTTTTTTGACTTTACTAATTTTTTGATTAAAATAATTTTTTTAGTAAAATCCTAGATTTCAAACAATTAAAATTCAAATTTAACACTTAAAATTGATTTCATAATTTTTTAGACCATATCCAAGAACTCTTAAATTATACTTTTAATTGATCAAAATCATGAAAAACTCGATCTCTTTTTGGCATGAAAAATGGTGGCCATAAAAGTTAAGAAATGCTAAGATTTTGTTTCTTAATTTTTCATTTCATAAATGAAAAATAATCAATAATTTAGTTTATGTATTTTTAATTTAATTAATAATTAATTAAATAAATTAAATAAAAAATATTGTGCCAAATGTGTGAATCAAAATCATACACATTTTATGCATATTCACCATCCATTTATTACATAAGTGTAAGGTCAAAATTATGCCACTTGCCAAAATTTTATTTGTTAGAATAAAATATTAGACATACTTTCAATTATATCATACATAAACTCAGGTTAACTTATCAACTTGTCTTAACTTAATATATTCAAGCATTGCATAATTTAATTAGAAAAAATTTAAGACAATTTATGATAAGATTCAATAAATTCACTGTAAAACAGACAGTAGATATAATTTTTAAATTAATTTTATTTAATTAATCTTCTACAAGATTAAGTAAATATGTTTACAGACCAATATTGACACCTAACCATGCAATATGGCTCCTGAATTATAATAAAATGTAAAACTTCAACTAATAAATTTGTCTGTCATCAGTTACTGTGTAATTCAATTCTTCTATCATATAATACTCCTATCAAATCAAGAGTATGCTATTATCGTTGAACCCTTTTAAATTCAATTCTATGTATAATAAATAACAGATAACGACTCTATTGTGTATCATTATTAAGAGTACACTTCTCAATCAAATACACTATATTATCCCAGTCGAAAATTTTATGAGTTAAATTTATATTATTTTTATAGAGTATTCTACCTCAAATACTAAAGCTAACATATCATTATTTGAATATTTACATATTTTCATGAATGTTTTACTATATTCAATAATTACCTATCACAAGCCTTAGTGCATATTTGCCATAAGTAGTATCAAAATATGATAATTCATTTACAAAATAATCGTAATATTGTTAAATCTAAAGATTACTTATATAACTGATATAATAAATGTATAATTGACGATTAATTATAATTAGTATTTTAACATATTGTGCAAGTCTATTCAATAAATTTATAGTCAATTAAACAGCTCAAATATACTTTTTTTAGTGTTATCACTCAAGTAATTTATGAGATCGATTACTCTCTATCATACATAGAGTAAAGATAGTGTATTTCTGACTCTATGAATGCTCTAATTTATAATTTTATGATTAGAAATATTTAAAAATGATACTACTAATACATGTCTTATAAATTTGAACTCATTATAACAATGTATATTACATATATTTTATGAACTTTATCATAATATATAAATTAAATATACATATAAATATCATAAAAGATAATATAAAATAAAATACTTATTTTATTAATTATATAATTTACAAGGAAAATATAAAATTATAATCACAGTTTACATATTGTGATTGGCTTTTAGAGCATATATTTCTTTTAAATATATGACAAACGACAATAACATTAACCCTATCATGTTAGTTTTATATGATTAAATTTGTATAAGAATGTATATACTTAATAATACTACGTGTAAATAATAAAGCCTTTATTTAATACCATATGCTAAGATAATTTAGTCATATCATCAAATATTCATGAACATATTTATAATTATACAAGTAGATAGCTATCCATTATCAACCTACTAAAACTTTTGTTAAAACTCATAATAAGGGTGAGAAAATGTGAAAATCTTATGGCCAACTAGCTAGTACTATGCTCAAGGGACCACCAACTATACAAACTAAGTCACATGAACTTTATTTGTCTTTGTGTGCGCATAGAACATGTGGTGTCTGCGTATTAAAGAACTTGGATATGGATGGATAAGAGAGATATCCCATATGCTTTTGGTGTATTATAGTTTGATTCCAACATGCTTGGTTTAATCTTTTGGTGCCTTCAATTCAATGACTATTTTGGTGAAAGAAAGTGGAGCCGAAAACAAGTTAGGAATGGAAATGTTTCTTTATTTAATCAAGGATGTATGTCGTTTGGGGGGAGAGGAGATGTTAACAGTTCTTGAAAGTGGAGCGAACATAGAAAAGGAACAGCAAGCAAATAGTAGTCAAGTAGGGATATAGGATGATGAAACTAAGGATCCATTTGTGACTGTCATGATTATATTATATTTTAAGAGTAATATCAAGTTTTAGTATGAATGACACAATTTAATTGATATTTAATATTCAAAATTTTCAATTTTAAATCTAACATATTACACCACAATATCAGACAAACCCTAAGAAAAAATTGGAGTGAAAACATTTTCAATCAACTCTAACTTGAAATAAATCTTGTAAAAATTATTTATGATTATTTTTTAAAAAATTATATAAGATAATTTGTTAAGCAAAATCAAAATTAATGAATTTTTAACAATAAACTAATAATCTTTTATGTATAAACTTAACAACTAATCAAATTGTTATTCAATTTAATTATTAATCTCAAAACTCAAATTAATTTATGAAAAGGAAATTATGCTCTAAAGAGGTTTTAAAAAAAATCGAACTTTTTTATTTGCAATAGTATGTCACATTCAAAATTGGCTGGATGGGATCATCCTTGAACTTGAGAATATGAGTGCCCTTAGTAACTATTTTTTCTTCTTTCCAATATTTTATGAAATTTATATTAAAATTAAAATAATATTTTTTATTTTTTATTTATCACATCTGAATATAAATTTTTTAAAAATATAATTGTATAAACTTATTCAGACATTTGTATTCAATATTAAATTAAAAATTTTAATTAACTTAATTTTATTCAGATATATAACTACTAAGTTTTAATTAACTGATAGTCGAATATTTAGTCAAATAAAAAAGGCACTAAGTGTCAATGTGAAAGTCTAAGATAAACTCAAGGTGTATGAAAGTGAATAAATTATTGTATACAGTATGATATACTAAAACTTATAAACAATCTTTTTTATTAGGACAAACGGCTCAAAATGTGCCACATCATTAAATTTGATGGTGTGGCACGTTCTAAGTTAAACAGGTGCACGTAAGACTTTCTCATTAGCATAAACAAGTACAAAGTACAAGTTTCTTTTATAGGTTAAAATACAAAAAACTAAAATAAATTATATAACATTAATATTATTTTTAAAAAATTACCTGATAAATTAGTAAATTATTATAGAAAACTTTGTATTATAATCTAAAAACAGAAATTAAAAAAACATTTAGTAAAATATTAAAAAGAATAGAGTGGTAAAAGTATGGATTGACAAGAGTAATAAAGATTTTGTTATCGAGTAAACAAACGCTATATATAATTAATAAATAACAATTTGTAGGAACTTCTCTTGAATATGGCCAATCTACTTTGAACCACTAACATATGCAAGTAACGAGCGAAATGATCAGCCGATTGACATTTTCATTGATTACTATTTGATTTAAGAATGAAACAAAAAAATGATAATTGAAATGGCCGATCCGTTCTATTCAAGCTTTCGTGCCGGACAGGTTTAAGCAGACGCTGTTTGGGGTCGAGCAGGATTGGCCTAAAAGAGCATCAAGCATACCACACTGGCCTAACCTATTTGGGACCTATACTTTGGGTTTATTGGGCTGACTCAAAAAATTTAAATAAAATTAAATATTAAAGTAATTGTGCACTATATTTTTAATTTATAAATATCATTACATTATATTATATTATTTTTTTTATAAATAAAAGCATGAAATATTATAGTTTAACTAAAATTTAAAAAAGTTAAATAAGTAAATTATAAAATAAAAAATAAAAATTAACAAATATTTAAAATTGAATTGATTTATAAATCACCAGTTAATGAGAAAGAAAAGTTAATATATAATTTCTTACAATAATTAAAATTAAAATAAAATGTTGTTTGACCACTAATTATTATAAAAATACAATTAAAACTTGTAATATTACAAATACAATAATTAAATTACTCAATTACACTATAATGAAAATACAATTGATTAATATACAACATAAATGAATAAAAATTGTTTATAATATATAAAATAAACACATACAACTAAAAATATAACATAAGCGAATACAATTAAAATTCTATTAAATTTATAGGCTCGTATAGATACAGTTGTAAAGTAATTACTTATTTTTTTTAGTACCTAGCATATTCTTTATATTTATCATAAATTAATTTCAACCGATACCTTTATTCTTATAAAAAAAAAATCATTTTCTAGTTAGTATTAAATAAAAAGTAATAATTTTTTTTATTATTATTAAAATGAAACAATTTTAACTCGTTTGGGCTATCTGAGTCTAAGTACGAACCTATTGGGATTCATTTCAGGCCAACCCAATGAGTCGTCATTTGTTGCCCAGCATGGCCCAAGGCTTGGGGTGTGCCGGTGAAGAACTGCAACAGTATTTGGGCCGTGACAAAATTGAGCGGGATGAAATTGGGCTGGATTCAGGCCAGGCTAGGCCTGCATGACCCAATTTTCACGTCCATTCATAATTCATTATTGGTTTTCTCATTGTTGGCTAGGATTGTATTGTATATCCATACTAATCAAAACATTTTGGTACAATGATAAATCCGCCAATCTCGTAGAGACCATGAATACGTGACCTAAAGAAGCAGAAGAAGCTGTTTCATAAAAGATCATTTGCGCAACAGATTTGTAAAAGATTTTTGCTGCAGTTAAACCTTAAAACTATGAAATAATAATTAACTTCGTTGCCAATAAGAGAATTTTACTTTTTCAGTCTTCTAAAATGACTTTCTGAGAAGCTGAGACTGAAGCTGTACGAAGCTCAGGGATCCAGAAAATTTTGAAGAAAATCCCATCATGGTAATGTAAATTTACGATAATTACCTCCGGAATCTCTTTATTTCAATATAGCCTATATTTTAGTGAAAATAGTGGCCTACTTAAGAATAAGTGTGACCGAATTAAAATTTAAATTAGGTACGCTTGACTTGAAGGATCAAGACAAAGGACAAACTCTTTTGATTTCATCATATTGCCAGGAATTTTCTGTCAATAACTCATTATCCTTCTCTGTTAGACTGTCACAAACATTCAGGTTATGAAAGGTTTATTATTGACATATAACTGCTTATAATTCTACACAATATGATTCAGAAATCTTCTCTTAAAATCCATCCGGGAGATATTACAAAAAGCTCAATCCAACTTTCTTTAACTGTGGAAGATAATGAAAAGCTATAAACAAATCATAATACTCAGCAAAATGGTAAAAATTTAGCACAAGTTGTTAGAGTCTAACACCATTATTTGGGTCATTATCTAGCTTAAATTTTTGGGTAAAGTAGTAACTTAACATAGCATTAATACCACTCTGTCTGGGAGGTCTTATGTTCAATTCCTTCGCATGATTTGCATTTGTATTTATTTCCGTCTTCTCATGCTCAGCTTGGGTTTTGATGAGGCAGTTTGATATCAGTTCCTGTTTGGGCTCTGACAAGATTGTTCGACATCAATATTGTCCGTGAGAGCAACACAGTTTAAAACAGCCCGGCTGTTACTAACCAAAGGCAATGAAGATTTTATTCAAATACATGCTCTTTGTTACGCCCAAAAGAAACATGAAATCCCACAATTAAACATTCCAACAGAACTTCAAAATCAAATAACTACAACTGCTAATCATGCTCGCTATGCAAATGTGATGGCTTTCACATTTTCAATTGCAATTGATGACATTTTTTCTACTTATGTGTAGAAGTAGAAGAATAATCAGTGAAACAAGTCATGAAAAAGAAAATGGTCTCGTCAGAAGAAAGAAACTTGGGGGCGAAGCTCAACTACTCAAGGATAAGATGACAATTGGATGCAAATGGATGAATTTCTTGATAAGAAGATGATGTTACAAAGTTTGGTGGCTAATGGCTCGCTCAAATAGAGGGAATTGAATTCTCCAATTATAAAATATTCTTCTATTCAAATTTTATTAATTTTGGTAGCACAATTAAAGCTAAATTCTTAAGAGAGAATTTGTAAGACTTAACCGAATTAGTTTAGAATTGGTGAAATAGAAAATATGGCGTAATTGTAATATGGCAATAGTACAAACAGTTTGATGGCGCAAAAAAACGCTAGAAACAGATACGACCATTCTGTGTATTTACGTAAGCTGCAAGAGGGATTGTACATATGTTGACAACTTCCAAGAGTCGGACAGAAATTTAGAAATTGAAGATACAGTTAAATGAGGAGTTATGGGATAAAGGATCCTAGTGAAGTTTGTAGAATTTAAAACAATATAGGAATACATGATGAAAGTATGGTATGCAAGTTGGTGGCTTGATATGATGTGTTCAAGATTAGACATTCAACAAGTATTTGGGTTTAGAAGCAGGTATACATAGATAATCATGAAAAAGATATTGGAAGTTGTGAAATAAATTTTATAGTAATTTTGAATACCGTAGGAGTTGAATTGATATTTGTACAAGATGATTTGTCTAGTTAGTGTGTTGATTTTGATTTGTTGGTGATTTGGATTAGCATTAGTCAACAATTGAATTTCAATTTATTTTTATGAGAGCTTCAAAATTTATTTTGTAATTTAAGTTATTTTGTCTATTATAGAGATAGAGTATATGATAGTTATAAAGGCTATTCTGTTATAAGAATTATTGAAAAATTTGAGAATTAATAAGTAGAAGATTACTGTTTATTCTAACAATTAGAGTAATACTCACTTCGTGAAGAATCACGCATTTTATATTTGTATCAAATATATTAATATCAGATATTGTTTTGTGAGAATTATTGATAAAAGAAGAATATTATTTGAGAATATTAATATTGCTGAAAATCTTATAAATATATTGATTAAAGTAGTGTCAATGACCAACTTCAATCGTTGTTAGGCTTATTCAATATCCTAAAAATTATTTGAGAGTTTGATTGTACTATTTGACTTATTTGAAGGTATCGCAAAATTTTGTCCTAACATACAAGAAGACCAAAGAATTGTTTAGTTGGGATCAGCTAATTCATCAAAGTGAAAATTTATTGAAAATTGGTTTATTGACTAATCCTACATTAAAAATTAAAACAAAATTGAAAAAGAAAATTGAAGTACAAGAACAGCATTAACATAATATTTATATTCATAAATACAACCATAGTCTATATAGTAAATTAGAACCCTTTTGAGCATTAACATTGCTCAAAAAGGTAATCGTTTAAAACCATAGTTTAGGTAGTAAATTAGTTGAGATTCTAACCAACATCGACAACTCTTGGTTATGACTAATTAAAGCATATGGCACTATAAATTCAGATACGTAGCCGCTAAGAATGGCTTATGAAGCATACAAAAATCACCTAGCTAGTTCAAGTCATTTAAAGGTCAATTATTTCATTTGAAATAAATAATTTGACGCTACCTTTTTCAATCTGTATGTTTTCATTAGCCTTCTGCTTATAATTCATCCTTTTATGATTTGGACATCACAACTTGAAAGCCATCATTCATCCAAGGACTTGAGAGAATACTTATCTCGTTTAACTTTACAATAACTTTAGAAGACATCTTCACAGTACGAGATATTGATGAATCCAGGTGTAATTATAGTAAAAATCTACACTTTTCTAAATGTAAAATTAGATTACTTCATGCTACTCCTTAACAAAATTTGTTATATATATTGAGATTTTCAACAATCAGCAATTTGCATTTATAAAAGTATCATCTATTAAAAATATTTTGATTTGACATTGTGTCAAAAGGATATAACTAGCTAAAATCTTCATTGACACAAGGATTTTTAAAATTTTTAAATATTGAGAACTCTTTTATTCTATAGTACCTAGGAAAGAGTAGATTTAGCTAAATCATCCTTATTCTGATGCATCTTTGAGTGAGGATCTTGGTTCTTTTATTCACAAAGAAATAAATTACACCCTCTTCTTCAACTCATATTTATAAAACCCTAATCAAGCTATAAAGACAAGCATAAAATGACACTTTTTTCATTTGATATCAGTCATTTGGTCATTTCAAGATCAACACTTCTTAATGCTAGCACCCAAGTAAGTGAAAGTTGCTAGAACATGCTTGAACTTCCTAGGATCATACTTGTCATACAAAGGTAAGTTATGCATGCTTTTTTTTTTTTTATATGAATAAATAATTTAATCAATTAAGGCAACAACTTTACCTTGTAGGCTTTCCTTGGATTGC
>JAWDEX010204910.1:0-11218 GCA_035221805.1 Trichilia hirta
ATTTTTTAGGTGATCTATCCCACCATTATTTGGATAGATGGCGACTCTATTTTTTATTTTTCTTTACGTCAAATTTTAGAGGACGTCAATAATAAGGCAAAAAAGATGCGTGTTCAATCAAGAGAAAAAGGAAGCTATTCAAACAGAAGTGGATAAGCTTTTGAAAATTGACTTTATCAAGAAAGTGCAATTAGGTAGTCAATATAGTTATGAAAAAGAAACCAAATGAAAAATAAAAGATATGCGTGGATTTTATCGACCCAAACAAGGTCTGCCCAAATGGTAGCTTGACTTTACCTCGAATAGATCAGTTGGTAGATTACATTGGGAGATATCAATTACTTTATTTCTTAAATGCCTTTTTCAACTATAACTAAATAGCAATGCATCTATCAAATGAAGAAAAAATTGCCTTTATTATCGATCAAGGGCTATATTGCTACTATGTAATGCCTTTTAGTTTAAAGAATACCAGAGCATCATTTTAAAGATTAATAAACTACGTATTTAAGCCAGTAATAGGGTCTTCTATAAAGGTGTATATGAATAACATGATCATAAAGTCTGTAGAAAAAGGTAACCACATTAAATACCTAGAAGAAACCTTTGCTCTACTAGGTGATACTCACTAAAGTTAAAACCAGAGAAATGCTTATTTGGGGTCAGCTCAAAAAAATTTTTATGATTCATTATCAATAAATATAGTATTGAGGCTACCCATAAAAAGTAAAGACAATACTTTATTCAAAATTGCCATCAACTTTAAAGGAGCTGTAGAGCCTATTCAAAATAATGGATACCCTCTATCGTTTTATTTCTAGATCGATCGATCAGTGCTTAAACCTTTTTCAACTAGTGAAAAAGAAAAGGGCCATAGAATGGATGCTAGAATGCGAGACTAACTTTAAAGAGTTAAAATAGTATCTCAGTAGAATACCCATTCTGGCAAAGTAGACTTCAAAAGAAGTCTTGTTCCTATATTTGATAGTAAACAATCATAGAGTCAGCATTGCCCTCATAAAAAAGGACCCTAACATGATATACAAGCCTATTTACTTCATTAGAAAATCCTTTTTAGATATAAAGACTAGGTACTCAGTACTAAAAATATTGGCGTTAGCATTAGTCATCGCAGTCAAGAAGCTTCATCCATACTTTTAAGCCTACTCAACCATTATTATAAAAGACCAATCTTTAGGCAAATCTTACACTGACCCAATTTCTTTAAAAGATTGGTTATATAATATGTCAAATTAAGTAAATTTGATATAGATTTTAAGTCGCAAAAAGCCATTAAAGAATAGGTGATGGCCAACTTCATAATCAAGCACTCTGTTTGAGAAACTCTGATGGTATGATAACTCATTATTGATGATAAGGAAGGAGTGAATAGCCAAACTACTAATAAATAAAAAAGATCTTCACTAATAAAGCATTAAACACCTAAGAGTATAAGGCCAAAATTATTCTTGTAAGCCTTAAGAGAAAGGAAGTAATGGGCATACTTAAGTTTGAATTCTCGACAATTAATAATGAGATAGAGTATAAAGCCCTGCTGGTCGGATTCAGGATGGCTATAATACTAGATGCTAAGAATGTTAAAATTAAAGGGAATTCTGAATTGATAATACACTAAGTCAATATCCAATTTTAGGCGAATGAGTCTAACATGCAAAGTTACCTCGCTTTGGCGCAAGAACTCATGAAAAAATTTCACTTCATAACGGTAGAATAAATCCCAAGGACTAAAAGTTCCAGAGTTAATTTCCTCTCTAAGCTGGCATCTACTTTTTATGATAAGGCCTTGAGATTTGTACCCATATCCATTCTAGCCAAGAAAAGTATAGAAGATGCTTGCCCCAGCACAGTATTGACTATACAGGCTAAACTAACATGGATGAACCCAATTCAGATATATATACAAGAGAAATGACAAGAACCTAGCTTGAAAGATAATTATTTAGCTCTTAAGGTATGCTATGATCAATGCCATTTTTTATTAACGCAAATATGAACAACCTTATTTAAGGTCCTAGGTGAAAGCAAGACTGATCTAGTACTAAAAGAAGCTCACAATGATGCCTACGATAATCAAGAGAGTGGATGGGCCCTAACATATAGAATCCTAGGACAAGGGTACTACTAGCCGATAATCTTAAAGGATGCCATCTGAATGACTAAGTTATGCCGACAATGTCAACTGCACAGTAATGTCATTGGCCAATTACTAGAGAATCTCATTTTTATAGTTAGCCTATGGCTATTTGCATAATGATAACTCGATTTAATACCCTTATCAATAGATGAACTCAGATGAAATATGCCATTGTTACCATTGATTACTTTACCAAATAGATTGAGACCGAACCCTTTACTATGATAGTAGAAAGAAAGGCTACTCCCTTTGTAAAAAATAATTTAGTATTACTTCAGCATTCCTAAGGTTATTATCACCAACAATGAAAAGCAATTCATAATACCAATTTTAGATTTTTCTGTATCGAATTAAATATTGACTTCAAATTCACTTTGCCTGCTCACCCTAAAGTTAATGGACACATAAAAGCGGTGAATAAGGTGATTAAAAAGTAATTAAAGAAAAAAGCTTGAAAACTACAAAAGGGCTTAGGTGGATAAACTACTGTAAATTTATGGGCATTCAAGATGACCTCAAAAGTAGCCACTGGTGAGATGCTGTTTAACTTAGCTTACCGAGTAGAGGCAATGATGCAGATCAAAATTGGGATGCCTACTAATTGAGTGAGGCATTTTAATGAGAAAGAAAACAAGCAAATAAGGTGGCTCAAATTAGATCTATTGAAAGAAAAGAGAGAATAAGCTTTCATCAGAACTGCCACTTATCAAATAAAGGTAGTTTGGTACTATAACCAAAGGGTGCCACCTTTATAATTTTGCATTGATGACTTGGTAGTCAAATAGGTTAATGCCAACACTTGAGTCCCTGGTAAAAGGGTGCTAAGGGCAAACTAAAAAGGATTGTACAAGGTTAGCGACGTACAAAGACTAGGTGTCTATAAGTTATAACACCCGAATAGAAGGAAGGTGAAAAAAACCATAAAATACTAAGATGCTCAAACTGTATTATCCATGATGTTCCTCTTTGTAAATTTTACATGTAATATCCATTACAAATTAATAAAGAATCCCAATTTAAAATTCTGTTCTCAAAAATTATGTTATACATAATTTACGATGTTTAAAACTACGTAGTTATAAAAGATAATAGGGATTTCAATGTGATCAGAAAGTCTCGACACGCAGTATTACCTCAGCCTCAAGCCTAAAAAGTAGGCATATGAGGTAAAGATAATTATCTATCATGATGTCACCTTAGCCTTAAGCCTAAAAGGTAGGCATACGAGGGAAAAATAATTGTTTGCTATAATGTAACCTTAGTCCTAAGCTTAATTAGCAGAAATGTAAGGTCAAGATGATCCTTGTCTGCTAGATACTAAATAAAAAGGTAGGATCAAAGTAGGGCAAGAGGCTATAACGTGCCTCACTGTCCACATAAAATGCCCAAATCATTTACTAAGAGTTGTTATACTATGATTGAGAATAAGATCACCATATTAATTGCACACCCCAATAACTTAGCATTTAAAATGTTTTGGCTAAGTGCTCGAGTAATTGTGACTGGTAATTTTTTGACTTGATATAGTCTACGTATACTGATTATGCCTTGATAATTTTTCTAATTGATGTATTCTACTTATACCAATTGCGCCTTGGTAACTGTTCAACTTGTTACATTCTATTCATACCGATTATATTTTAATAATAGCTTGTCATGTTTTTACTTATCTATTTAGTTATGATAACTCTTACACTTTGGTAATTATTTGACTTTCATTATGTTGATTCAGCTTCAATAAGTCCTTTCATTAATTGATTAAACTCTGCATTACATATTAAGAAGAGATGAAGAAAGAAGATACCAAGCATATGCCAGAATATCTAATTGTATTAAAATACTGGTCATTATAATCACAAGGCACTGTTTGAGCACAATCACAAAAGAAAAATAAGAAAAGTACAAGTTATTTATTCACTGAGGCTATCAGTCTCAATCTATTTTTCCCTATTCTCTCTACATAGTGGCCTACTTATAGTAGTCTTTCCAGGAATGATGGGAGGTAGAGGAAGATCGAAATGTGGGATTTGTTCTTCTTAGAGCTCTATCCTTGTTGAAGGAATGGTTAACTCAGACACCAGAATAAAAAGAGCGTCAGAGACTTCCTGCTAATGGGTTATGATCGTCGGAGCCTCAACCTACTGGTAGGGGAGTCAAAAGTAATAGTGTCCCCTCTTGCTTTGGGAGTTGTCTCATTTGTTAGCCTTTCGACTTCTAGTTTGGTAAAAAGCTAGCCAAAATTTACCTCTAGCTAGCATTCTTTTATAAGAGCGCTTAAGTTCCAAAGCTTAAAAAGTACGCCTTCTTCTTACTAATATTGGGCTTGGTTGTTAATAATCCAAAGATTTACTTGAAGTTTGTGAACTTTAGCCTCGAACCTCGATAACTCCTGTCCCTGAGCTAACACCTCAACCTCTGACTTTTTTACTTTCTTACGAAGACCCTTTACAATCGTGTCTAAACTGGTAAGGAGCTTCGTGAAAGTATTATTAATCTTTTTTTGCACCATTAAGTCATCTCTGAGGTGTAAAATTACTTAATCAGAGGCCAATGCGTCTGACTTAGCAATAGTTACCTACTTCTCCAGAGTCTCCCTGGCTTTCCTCCAGCCCCTCTTATCCCTTCCATTCTTTTATTCAAAGAAGAAATTTCTTATTTCAGTCTTTTCACCTCCCAGCCCTAAGTAGTAGCGCCTTAAATGTGGAACTTTATCAACTCTTACTAGTGCATAAATACGTGCAAAATCTAAAAGAACAAAGTATTAGACTCCAAGTTAGCAAATAAATAGGAGCAAAAGAATGTAAGGCACTCACCAAAATTGAGGAGTCCCAAAATTAGTTTATGGCCATCTTAAAATTTAAATGGCTAACCACCTTATAAATGCTTTTGTCAACCAAGAACAGGGCAATATTTAGGAATGGGAGGAGGCAAGCCATTGCTGGCCACTTGTCCTCCTCAATATTAGGGAGTTTCACCTCAGGCATAGAGACGTGCGAGAGAATAAAATGTTACAAGATAGGATGCACTAAAACCCTAGACAATGATCGAACAGTACATTAAACAGACTTAAAGGCTTCAGTCAAACTAGACTTTCCTGACCTCACAGTGACAACAGTACTGCTCAATAGCTTTTCTTGTCCCTCTTTGATGTATGACCTCTTCTTTACCAGCTGTGAAGGACTCTTCTTGATATCAGAGCGATTCTAAGATAGGAGAGGAGTTTTTTCTTTTACCATATGTGATTCCCTGGCAGTGTCGCACTAATATAGGGGAGGTGAGAAGGCTCATGCTTATAACCTCTACCTCTACCACTCTCTTAATGGCTATCAATCTCTTAAAAATAGAAGGTCACCGCTCCTAACTTGCCATTTCTACACATAAAGACATGGGGGTAGTATTCGGTGCATGAGTCGAACAATGAAATCTACAGTACCTTACCCTTCATCTTCATCTTATTTAGTATGATGCAAAATAGATAAAAAGTCACTAAGCCAGACTTTATTAAAGATGCCTAAGAAAGAATATCCTTTTGATTATAAGTAATGTCCCTTAGAAAAGTTGTTCTTTCCATCAATTCCTTAGTCAGGGCCAAACGGTGCATCCAAGCTTGAGCCAACCCAAACCTATTTAGAATCTTTCCCTCAACTGCAAGATCCTATTCACTGTCTACAAAGAATTACTTATCCTTTCAATGCTTATTATTAAAAGGATTTTTCTTTATTGGACTGAGAGTTTTGGGCCTGGTTTATAAATAGTACTAGCTAGAACTTGACCTAGGATCCTTTTTCAGGGTATAGATATACAGTACCTCAAAAATACTGAGCAACTGGCCAAAGTATTCTTGCCATAGCATATAAAACTCAGCTAAGATCCTCTAACTATTAAAGGCCAATAGATATAGTGAGATCTAAAAGTGGGTTAATAGATTAACAAAGAATGATTGAAATAGTAGTCTTACTTTGAGTAGAAATAGTTCCTCAGTAAAGACAGTCTCTCCAAGAGAAGTTTGGCTCGGTACTTTATTTCTCTGGGGTACCCTTATTAACACTAATTTGTCTACTTTATAAGAGTCTTGGTATAGCACGATGTCCTGTGTAGTTATTATAGAGGGGAACAAATTCGTCTTACATAGAGGAGGGACGAACTCGATCATAGACTTGTCATTACTTGATCTTATGGACAAACTCGACTCGGTCAACTTCTATGATATCCTAAGGTAATTGACCTCGAGATATGATTTTGACACTTTTAATACTAGGACCATTTCTTATAGACACACAACACTAGGTCAGATTGGTCAAGATAGAAATTATAATATGATTCCTAAGACTAATAAATAGTGTTGTCCATAGAAACTATATACCTAATCCTAGGAGGTCAGGTGCAACATTAAGTCTCACGGCCTTAGGGCTTTGTTCGCTGACATAGGTTCACTATTCAAGGCATTTTGCACACACTTAAAATTAAAAATCTCTGGCATACCAATCTTTTGCAACCAAGCACACATACAAACACCAAGTAAGACAATAAAAAAGATAACAAAAGAGGTAGATTCTCACTGATTGAAAGACACTAAAACAGATAAACAAAGATTGAAAGGTGTTAAAGATGGAAGAAAAAGTGATGAGCTCGAAAAATATTTAGTTGCAACTAAAACTTGGTAGGCAAAATAAAAGTTAAAATAGGAAGACTTGGGGTATTTATAGCCCAATCAAGAATAGTAAAATGGTGCAACAAATCCTTAAAGCCATCATATTAATGACAAATGATAAAATGCACTAAAATAGCATGCAAACATAAATGTGGCTGCTCTTGAGGATGTAGATGGCAGCATTACAAAACACAAAGAGGTGCTAGTAAGCAGTTATGTCTTTTTAGAAACGACGAGCTAGAAAATAATGCGATTGTGATAAACGATTCCATTGGTAGTTCAACTTTTGTATCAATAATTCAAAATTAATTGAAACTCATGAACTCGCATCAAGAAAAATAAAGCAAGTAAAATTTTTACTATTACTTCATGACAGCAGAAATTTAAGAGGCTTATATTAAAGGATTCTTCTAAAGCCGCTACATCCCCTTTTTGAAAGTGAAGGAGTGAGGCTATATGGGCTGGGTTCGAATCCCTCAAAACCTACAAGCCTATACCCAGACCTAGTCCCCTAAATTTTTAACCAAGCCCAATCGCGACTACAAAAGTGGGAGATTCGAAGTGGTAAGTAGGGTGCACCTTCCAAAGCTTGACACAATTTCCTATCAAATTAAAGATTTAGTGCACCATACTGACAATATGAAGATCATTTAATACGCCGCTTTATATCAGTAGGTCATGCATATGAAATGACCTGTCGACTGACTAGACTAGCTAACTAACAACAAATTAGGTTTCTATTCTCTAATGATCACACATGTGAAAGCTGCTATAAATAAGGTACTCATCATCTGAAAATGGGATCAGATAATTGAAAAACTTTAGAAACCAAGAATCTACTTTTAGAAAATATCGACCTGGCCGTTTGTGTCGGTACATTCACCCCAACACTCATTATCCTTTACTCTGACTTTTGCGTTTTTGTTTTTATTTTCTTAATTTGATAACTGATTTAAGTATCAAAATTTATATATCATAAAACCAGCTTTACTTCGAAATTTCTTCTTGTGAATTTCAGGTATTGTTTACACATGGCAAAATTTTCGACTCGAAGTGAAATACTCTTGAAGAAATAAAATTTATGTAGTGTTTTAAACATTTTGTCTCCAAAAAAATTTAGACATCTACAGTCTATCAAACATTTTTTATGAAACAATGAGGAAATTCGTAATTCGATTAGACATTATGAAACAATGAGGAAATTTGCAATTAGATTAGACAAGTAACTACCGATCTGGAACCAAGTGGAGACTATTTCTTCTACCACTAGTCGACAAACAATGAGCAGCTCGACTCCATCTCTTCCTGGCCCCGCAGCATCAAAATTGAATCATTACAAATTAAAAGGTACATATCCAATCAAAAGGTTGAGCATTAATCGAAATTGAATTGGTCAACTCTAAATTGTATCAATGCGTGTCCAATCAAAAGGTTGAACATCAATCAAATTTGAATTGGTCACCTCCACCTTTTTCTGGTTCTCAAGACTTTGTTGCTGAAAAATAATATCAAAAAACTTGAAGATCAAGATTTTGTTGCTGAAAGCTAATATTGAAAAAATTGAAGATCAAAAATGTCACGGAAATTGAATATGTCTCACAAACATTAGAAGTATTACCTCTGACTCAATGGACCAACCTATCGTGGTTTTTTCACTTAGGATTCTAGTAGTATTTTCTTATTTTATGCATTATTTTGTTTGATTATTTTTGTTATTATTTAATATGATTAAAGAAAGTTGTTATTGCATTATTAAATTAATTAGAGATTATTCTTTTAATAAAATTAATAATTGTTGCCTCATTATAAAAGGGATTTTTCTAATTATAACAAATAACAAGTAATTTTTTATACCATAAAATTTTAAATCTGAAAATCTGTCTCTCTTTCTCTCTGAATTCTTTATTAGTAATTCTTGTTTTCTAGTAATTCTATTAGAATTATTCTTCTCGATTAGTTCAATCTTCTCGACTCTATCTGATTAATTTCCTCTACTTCCTAGAAGAAGAAGGCCACCAAAAAGATGGAAAGGTGAGTTTTTCGGGAGTTGTCTTTTAGGGAGAGAATTCCGGAGTTTCTTTACTTACATTGTTACACATGGGGAGACAGGGAAAAAGAGAGGTACTTTTTATAATAATAAATAAAAAAAATAATAATGGGATAAAAAATAAAAACAAAAAAAACAAGGTGGGCAAAGAAAATGGGCTCTATCGTATGGTAGTCAGACGAATACAGATACTTTTTTAATTATTCGTTTTACTATTTATATGAGCAAAAAAATATGAATGTCTATATTTTTTTTTCATTTAGATGCGAAATTCTCTTTCATTTTGTAGAAACAGTAGGCAACAACAGGTGGAAGAAGCAGAAGTAATTTGCAGGAAAACAGCGGCTAAATCATAGTAAAACAGCAGCAGAAACACCAATAAATAGTAGCAAAACAGCAGCAGAAACTATAATAAAATAGCCGAAAAATTGCAGGAAAAAATAGCAAGAATGCAGTAACAAAAACAGTAAATAACAATAAAGAAATCAACAAAGAATGGAAAAATAAAAAAAACATCGGCAAAATGGCAGCAAGACAACAACAAAAATAGCAAGTAACTTTGCAAAAAAATGAAGCAACGAAGGTGTATTGATTTCATGATTTCATTTCACACAGCCCTGTAAATTGAAAAAAAAAAAAAAGAAAAAAAAAAGTACCTGTCTAGAAAATCAACTAATCGGTGGCATTCGTTTGGAAAATCCTAATTCTCAGTTTAACTGGCAGTTCTTTTCTTTTTCTTTTTTGCGGGTTATGAAATAATGAAATTGGTTTGGCTCAAATGAGGTTCTGCCCTAGCTCGACTCCTCTTAGGCTCTGTCGACGAATTGGTTGAAACTCGAGGAGGAATGAATTCTACTCTAAGTTTTGATAAATTTATCTCAAAATGACATCGTTTAGGCTTGAATCAAAATGATTTATTTTGAATTATGAATAAAACGGATATTTATTTATCTCTTTTATAATATTAGCTAATATTTTTTTTTTATTCGTAACTAATTTTTTTTAAACAACTATACGTATTATCCGTTTAACCTATCCGTATCTGTTTTTTCATATCTGCAAAAAAATTAATAGATATTCAGAGACCTGGGCAAAAGTAGAAAAAATTGACAACCCTATTTTGTTCTTTACATACTCTGAAGTGGCGTATTAATTTTAAAACAAAATTTAAATTCAATGTGGGATTATTTTACATATATACCCTTAGCACTGACGTTCAACAATTGGTCTATTGTAACACTAGGAAAGGTAAGCAAGTCCTTTCACAAACTCTCTTTTTCACGTAATAGTTTCCCAAACTTCAGGGTGATATGGAAAAATACTTATTTATTTTTAATCAATTATATATTTGGTTTCTCAAACTTAGGTTAATTAGGTCAATTGTGAAGCATTCCATAAGCTAACTTTTCAATTTTATATCTGAAATATGTTTACTACATACAATGATCCAAACCATGTTGATTACGTCACCAATAATCCAATGAAAACACAAATTGTATTAGAATATATTTTAAGTATATGTTAAAATAATTTGAATTAATATACTAATTTAATTTTTTTATAAAATAAAAATGACACTTCATATTTGTTATTTTTATGAAATAAAATATATACTTGCTCTCTGGATCCCAGAGGCTTCCTCTACTTAGAACGTATTAAGTTCTATCCAATTGACGATATTGCATAGCTTTACACTTTGGTTCTAGACTGGATGTCTTTAAATATTGTTTCTTTTTTCTTTTTGTTATTATTATTTTTAATTTACATAGGATGATGGCCTTTCAATTATCAAGTTCCCTAATACAGGTTTATTATCAATATTAATCGAAGTTTGCTGCGCCTATTGCCCTCTGAAGTTTAAGTTTCCAGTTCCATACACAGATTCAAGGATTATGTCCCTTCAAAGTAACATTATTTGTATAAGCAGTACTTTGTAACAAATGATTGACCCGTCCATAGGTAAAGGAACTCTACTCTTGTAGTTGGTAATACTAGACTGTGAAATTCAGACATTTATATGTATGTCTTTGTTTCTACAACTATGACGTTGTGCATTTTGAGAAAAGAAAGAAGCATAAATGATATAGTCATTCTTCAAAAAATATGAATGGTGTGAAAAGTTGTGAACAAAGAGTATTAAAATATCAATCGCAATTCTCAAATAGCAGTAACAGTTGCTTTTATGGCAGTGCTTTTGTAAATTGAATTGGAAGATTAAATATAACAGCTTCCGTTTTTTCACATCTTTTCATAGTGCTTAAGTTAACTGGTTCACCATGAATGACAATCATGATTTCTGGAAATGACACTGGCAATTGTATGTAACCATAATAGGCCACCGTTTGTTATATATATGAACAGTAGT
>JAWDEX010204920.1:0-11217 GCA_035221805.1 Trichilia hirta
ATGTTATGATTTGTCTGACTGTTAGGACATAAATTCTGTGTAATGATTGTAACAATTTTTATCACAAGAACTATTTTTTAGCAGTGAAACATTACATCAATGATTCCTAAATTACGAATTTTTAATAATTGGAAACATATCGAATTTTATATGATCGAATAAATCCACAGGTTTTCAGGCCCTTTTCCCCGGAAAAATTTTTTTCCATGGTCAATGAATTGCAGCGAATCCAGGATTAGACGGAACAAGTAAATAAATAAATACAAAAAAGAAAAACACCAAAAATAAGTTTTAATTCATTATATATAGTATAATTTAAAAAAATTTCTAAATTATTTGTCTTCTTCCTATCATTTTAGGTTTGTTATAATCCCAAAAATAGTAACATATTTTTTTTATATCATTATAGTATTACAAGTCATGACAAATTAACGACGTTTAATTTGTTTTGCTTATATGAATTTGTTTTAGTTTACTGTTGTTCACTTTTTAAATTATGTTTTTTTAAATATAATCCAAAAGTACAAATAATATTACGTAGTTACCGGATAATATAAATTATTGTAATATATATTTTATAAAGTGATTTATGTTCTTTGTTGAATAGTGTAGTTTCAATGGAAGTTGAAATTTTGTGAGAAGGAGCCAAAGTCTGGTGGTGGAAAATATTGACAAAAATAATTATTTTATTAATTGTAGGTCAAACCCACAATGCATATTTAATTTTAGGCAATTAAACACCAAATTAACAAATAGTGACAAACAGTGAGAGTCAGGTGAAATTTGACTGAAAGTGGAGATGTTGATAACAATCAAACTCAAAGATAATTATAAAAATTGAAAAAAAAATGGTATATATGAATATTATTGTTGTTGAAATTACATTTAATAAAAATTGTACACTACAAAATAGAGCTAATAAATGGGTCAGACTATTAGTATTGTATATTTAATTACGCTAATGAATTAGCACATGAATTACGAATAATTAATTAAAATATTTAAAAATAATATTAATCTCTCAAAATTCAAACTTTACATCAAATAGGAGAAATTAAAATTAAAAAAAATCCACGTCGTTGTATAGCTCCTTCCACACGATAACTGCCACCTGATTGTTACGATTACACGCACACACTTGTGAGTATTAACAGGCTCTTAACTCTTGTCTGGTTAACTTACCATGTTAGCCGGTTGCTTTCTAACCAAACTTCACGCTCTTCCTCTCTCTTATTTGGTCTCCTTTCTCAGTACAATCAACAATCCATTCATCAGCCAAACCAATTTCTCTCTACATAATTATTCTCCGAATTACACGTCTTGTAAAAATTATACCCAAAAAAGAAAATTGAAAACAAAAAATAATTCTTCCTTCCTTCCATTCTGCTATTTCTCTTTATATGCTTCAGCTTCTCCGTGTCTCAGAATTTGCAGAACCAAACTTGTCACTCGCGTTCTAGTTAGTTAACTAACTCTCTCTTCCCACTCTCAATGCCATTCATTTTCCTGAGAAAATCCAAGTTCTTGCAGATCTTGTAAGAAATTTAAATTAAATAGTTTTCGTATTTTTATTCAGGGAAATTAAAAATGATTACCTGGAAAGATCTCTATACAGTTCTGACGGCTGTGGTTCCTCTTTACGTTGCTATGATTTTGGCTTACGGCTCTGTTCGTTGGTGGAAGATTTTCTCCCCCGATCAGTGTTCTGGCATCAATCGTTTTGTCGCAATCTTTGCTGTTCCTCTGTTGTCTTTCCATTTCATCTCTACCAATGATCCTTACGCCATGAATTTCCGTTTCATTGCTGCTGATACTCTGCAGAAGATCATTATGTTGGTCGTTCTTGGAATCTGGACGAATTTCACTAAGAACGGTAGCCTTGAATGGATGATCACGATTTTCTCGCTGTCGACGCTGCCCAACACTTTGGTCATGGGAATTCCCCTGCTCATCGCCATGTACGGCGAGTATTCCGGCAGTCTGATGGTACAAGTCGTCGTCTTACAGTGCATCATTTGGTACACTCTACTTCTATTTCTCTTCGAGTATCGCGGCGCCAAGATGTTGATCATGGAGCAGTTTCCGGAGACTGCGGCGTCTATAGTTTCGTTCAAAGTTGATTCGGACGTGGTGTCACTCGACGGCCAGGATTTCCTCGAAACTGACACCGAAATTGGCGATGATGGAAAGCTTCATGTAACAGTGAGGAAATCAAATGCTTCTAGGCGGTCTTTAGGCCCGTGTTCTCTGCCAGCATTAACACCGCGTCCTTCGAATCTCACCGGGGCTGAAATTTACAGTTTGAGCTCTTCCAGGAACCCGACTCCGAGAGGTTCCAATTTCAATCATTCCGATTTTTATTCAATGATGGGAGTTCAAGGCTTTCCCGGAGGAAGACTTTCCAATTTCGGTCCTGCAGATATGTACTCAGTACAATCTTCCAGAGGGCCGACCCCGAGACAGTCCAATTTTGAAGAGAATTGCAGCCAAGCAATATCTTCTCCGAGATTCGGATTTTATCCGGCTCAGACTGTACCAACGTCATACCCAGCACCGAATCCCGAGTTTTCGTCTACTGTGACGAAACCTACCAAGACTCTACAGAGCAATCAGCAACAGCAACAGCAGATAACTGTGAATAAAGCAAACCATGACGCAAAGGAGCTTCACATGTTTGTGTGGAGCTCCAGTGCGTCGCCGGTATCTGAAAGTGGAGGACTACATGTTTTCGGCGGTACTGATATGGGAGCATCTGAACAATCTGGACGGTCTGATCAGGGGGCTAAAGAGATCAGGATGCTAGTTACTGATCACCCCCAAAATGGAGAAAGCAAAAGTAAAAATAATCGTTAATATTTAATTAATCAATTATCCGTAACGTTTTAATTATGTATTAATATTTTTTTCTTAATTTGTCTTGATGTGTGAAGCCATTCCGCAAAGTCGGGATTTTGGTAGGGAAGATTTCGGCTTTGCCGGGAGAGGAGAAGGAGAAGAAGATCAGAGAGATCAGAAAGGAGGACCCACCGGACTCAAGAAGCTGGGGTCCAGCTCAACAGCAGAGCTACATCCCAAAGCTAACGGAGATGTAGACTCCGGTGCCGGAAAACATATGCCTCCGGCGAGTGTTATGACACGTCTGATCTTGATCATGGTTTGGCGCAAACTTATCCGCAACCCTAATACATACTCCAGTCTCATTGGACTTGTTTGGTCTCTAATCGCCTTCAGGTAAGTTAATTACATTAAATTTATTATAGCAATAATACAAACGAATCCTATAATGTTATTGACTAATCTTCAAACACTAAAGTAATTGATATTAAATTAATGTGTTTGTTGTAGGTGGCAAGTGTCAATGCCAGCAATAATAAAGGAGTCAATCAAAATACTGTCAGATACAGGCCTTGGAATGGCTATGTTCAGCTTAGGTAAGCTACTGGCTTGTTACCTTAACTAATTCACTGTAATTAGTTCTGTCACTTTCTCGGGAAACATTCAGAGTTCATTTTCTCAGAAAAATAAGTTAATAACTGGGCTCCATTTCCATGTACCGACGAATGGAGCCGATTTGCAGTACCCTGAGAATACAAAAATTCTATACTTTAAAAAGAGACATATTCAATCATTCATTTTCTGTCATCAGTACACATACAGATACGCAGAATACTAGATTTTTTACTATCCTGTAAAAGTTTGCGACGCCCCAGCATAGATTTTCCTGGAAAATTTCTTTTCTCTATTTCTTTCTATTGACTGTATCGGAAATCCAATGGCCATTTCTGAGCCACACCAAGGGGTAGCAGGTGTGGTATGACAAAGCTTAGTTTGGTATTGATTGATGTTAACACTAAGTATGGGCAAATACTTGCACAGTTGACAGCCATGCATTTTTTGTTACCTTTTATAATCATCTCAAGAAAAAATTAGGGTTTATCTATTGACCATCCGACATGTGGGTAAGGTTTAGCGACGTCGTTTTTCAATCCAGGGTCGGTTAATTGGGGCATTGGTTGAGATAGATGCTTTGAATGGTCCACGCATAGGATGGGTTGTTGGGGGTGAAAACAATTGGATTTAAATGATTTTGGTGGTCTTTTTCTAATTTTCTTGTTTTTTTGTGGGTGTGATGTATACTGTATAGGTTTGTTTATGGCTTTGCAACCAAAAATAATCGCTTGTGGGAACTCAGTAGCTGCATTTTCCATGGCCGTCAGATTCCTCACCGGCCCCGCAGTAATGGCAGCCGCTTCCATCGCCGTTGGCCTCCGCGGCACCCTCCTTCACGTTGCAATTGTACAGGTAAAAAATTAAGGACGACTTACTGATAACAACGATGATATAAATTCAATTATTCTAATGCTATTCATTATTTTAATCTAATAGGCTGCACTACCTCAAGGAATTGTCCCATTTGTGTTTGCTAAAGAGTACAATGTGCATCCTGCAATTCTCAGCACTGCGTAAGTTATAATTTTCTACAATTAATCGTATAAATTAATTCTATGTGCTGCTCTAACTTTGGATTAGTCATAATATAATTAATTATAATGTATATTGCAGGGTCATCTTTGGAATGTTGATAGCTTTACCAATTACTCTAGTCTACTACATTCTTCTTGGATTGTGATCTAAATTTTCCGTAAATTATACCTAGTTAGAATATGATCAGGAATTTGAATGGAAATTTTCGTGGCTTGTCTGCACATTTTGGAGCAATGCATGCACCGGAATTAATATGTTCAATTTGCCGAAAAAGAAGATGCAAGATCCAAAATATTTGGAGCTTATAAGATTATGGAGTTAAGAGAGATTAATCAAAGCCTGGATATGAGGATCATGCCACCATTAGAAGCCAAAGTTATGTCCAATTTTCTATACTCTTTGAGAGGAACAAAAGCAAAAGCAAAACAATCAAAGCAAAGCAAAAGCTCATGTACGTTTAGCGCGAAGGAGACATTAAAGAGAAAAGCAAGGCGAAAATCTGATATTATTTCTCTTGGATCCACCCGTTATGCATGTAAAGTTCGCGAATTTCACCAAATCTCTGCCATTACAAAGCGACAAAGAATGGATTAATGAATTGAAGGGAAGGAAAATGAAGAAGGGTCTTCTCTTTTTTTATTTTTTATTTTCTTTTGTTTTGTGCTTTACACTTTTGTTTTTGTTTTGTCGTTAGTGTTGGGTTTTGAATGTCCGTAGATCCGGCATTTATTTACGTCTGTCGTCTCTCTTGGTTTGTAATACTATTAATTTAAATGTCTCTGTAGGATTTTTATGTGATCATTAGTCAACCAAATCAGGTTGTTAATACAAAGATGATAATGTATTTTGTTCAACTTAGACAAATACATATCTCTACAAAATTTTGACCCCAAAGAAAGCAATTAAAATTATGGAGAAGAAAGAAGAAAAGAAGGTTTGAGAGAATACGATATAATATATTTTTGAAAGCACATTGTCTTTCCAGTTTGTGGGTTTTATACTTTTGCATATGTTGAAGCACTTTTTGTAGAGCCCTCTTTTTGAGAAAGAGATCGAGAGAAAAAAGCAGAAAGCAATTAATTTAGGGCCGTAGTCAAAAGCTGCTTCGCTTAATTTTGCTTTTGGATTTTGGCTTTTGGCTTTTGATCATAGATGTGCCCACGATCCTACCCTACTCCTTCCTATCTAAATTTGAGAGAGTTGTAATTGTCAATCTAAATTCTATAGAGGGAGGCGGGGGTGGTCAACATTCACAACATTTTTTTTACAAGAAAATTTAAAACTATAGCATGTGACACAACACAAATTTACATCTCTTTTCGACTCATCATATATATCGTGATCACTAGACATAAGCCACAAAAGTTGTTGAGATCAATCATCTGCCAAAGGAAACATGAGGCGAATGAAAGCAGATGGCTTTCAATTGAAGTGATTGGGAAGTTGAAAGTCTTTTTATATTGTGGAAGACGTGCCCATTAAATATATATAAATAATTTCTACACATAGTTAATCTAATTGGGAATCGAATGTATGAAGTTCAACATTTTGTGTTGTTTCATTGATCGTCCAATTTTAGATTAAACCAGTTAGTCCTATATTACTCTAAACATAGGTTTATCTTAATCCTTGGAATCAAATTCTTATTTGATTGAATGACTATT
Organism: Trichilia hirta; assembly: GCA_035221805.1. Taxonomy (NCBI): domain Eukaryota; kingdom Viridiplantae; phylum Streptophyta; class Magnoliopsida; order Sapindales; family Meliaceae; genus Trichilia; species Trichilia hirta. The sequence goes on from JAWDEX010204920.1 coordinate 6,150, forward strand.
TTTTCTATTTTTTGGTTTAATACTTTAATGTTTCTCTATTTTTTAAAAATATCCGATACCCATATAATAAAGAATTTTATTTTATTAAATTTGTACAATTAGAAAGTATAAGGTATATTTTGAAAAAGTAGGGCTATCAGAATATTAAACTAAAAGTAAAGAAAAATAGTCATTTTTTTCTGCTTATTTATGTGACTCTTTGTTAAGTGAATAAAGTGGAATATAATTGTGACAACTGTAGTAAAAATATGATCGGAAGATTAATGACTAAGACTTTTATTTATATATTTATTATTTATGGATATGTGATTCTTTTATTTTAGAAAGAGTGGAAACATTTAACATTATTTCTAGGAGAAAATATAGTGATTAAAACTCATTTAAAGAATTAGTATGAAATCAATAAATTAATCAAATACACTTCTAGGATACAATGATGATAAAATAAAATTGTAATTAAAAGAGTACTACAGTTATAAAATTAAGATATAGAATTTATACCCTCATTTATCTAACTAACATTTTATTTAAATTATAACCGAAAAAATGATAAAATAATGAATTATTAAATATACGACATTTTTTGCTGCTTCATATCTTATAACATATTAGCTGTGATGTATATTTTGTATATTAATTTATTAAATATAATATTATTTTAGTAGAATATTATATTGACTATTGAGTGTGATATTAACGGGTAAGGATAATAATATCCATAAATAAAACTGAAATTTACAACATTCCCATCAATCAAAATGTACTTCAATTAATTACTTTCTTAATCCTCGATTGCCAACTCCAAAGTTTCACTTTAATGGGATGTAGCGTTGGAAGGGAACATACGCACTACAAAAATACTTTGAAACCCTAAAATTCCGACTACCATCAATCAAGACCTTAAATCGATTTCAAATTAGTAACCCAATAAAAGAAAGCTCTCTCACAACTACGATTAGTCTCAATCTTGATAATAAATTTCAATTAAATACCTTAATAACCTTGTGATAATTAATTTATATAATAAATTGGGACACTCAAGGGAAGAAATAAAAAACTTGCATTAAAGCACGTAAGACCAACATGCCTTGCTTGAAAGCGATTGCTGTTATTGCAATTGAGACAATGTCACCGTGGCTAGTGCGATTTCACATGGTTTTGTTTGGAGATTGCTACTAATGGCTCTTGGCCTCACGTGTGTTTCGACCTCATATCTGTGGTGTTGTGTCCTTAGATGCAATTTTTTTTGCAGTAAAATTTGTTCATTCCAAATTGAATGGTCCAAAAATTATGCATCTTAGAAGAGAAAATTGGTCCCAAGAAAAAGAAATTAAAAAACAAGGAATGAAAACGAGAGCAGCGGTTGATGAGCTAAGAACAAAGCAAGTCGAGCTCGACAGCTTGCATGGATAGAAACAAAGGTAAAATCTAATGGAAAAGGACAGAAAATGGGTTGGCCCAATTACTAGACTTATTCGTAGCTTAAAAGTTTATTAAGCCCATCAAGTTGATCCTCAAGAGTCAAGCCCACTTCACGCATTTGACTAGTGCTATTGTCAAGGCGGTTGGCAAAGAAGTCCTCATCAAATGTTGCCCCATGGCCAATAAAGTTACCAGTAAATTTTGAAGTCAAGGTATATACGGTAAAAAATTTAAAACTTTATTGAATAACTAAATAAATTTGTGTAGAAGTTTGTACGCATGACAATATTCATGTAGTACGTTTGAGAATTGTAATAAAAAGGTTGGAGAGATGTGTATAATATAATTGAATGTACTGAATCATGACTCTAAAAATACAATTTTGGGATAATGTCAAATTTTCCCTTTGGCATAGGCGGCCTAAATCACTAAATATAAGAATCATATAAACCCATTAATGGCGAAGTAAAAGGCAAGAGAAAAGATACAAAAAGTGAGGCAGGTTACTAACTACCCATGCATGGTATAGGTACTAGTCAAGCTCAATTAATACGTCCACCGATGTTGAGTTATGATCAATTTCAGCTAACCTCTAACTCATGCTAGCGAACATCTTCCCAAAGAACAATACTAGTCAAGTCACTATCCGTCCGATCGATCAATCAGCAATGAGAAAAATTATTATTGCACCCACCAATTACGAAGATATAAGGTTGCTACTTTTCTAGCTAGCTAGCTCTATCCTAGAGCCATTGTATTGATGTCTCAATCTTCTTGTTCTCTTCGTTCTCCGAAGTTTGATGATGCTACATGAATCTCAAGTGGATATATCTCTAGATTTGCCTGTTTTTGCATATGATAATCACTATATTTATAATTCGGTGAAAGAAAGAATATCTTTTAGAGTATATTATTATTTTAAATTTTTATATTTGTATCTATTTGTCTTTATTTCTCTTTATTTAGGCTTCGTTCAAGTAACAAACTTGTTTAGTATTGATTTTTCCACGTGAAGACATCGATGAGAACTTAATATTATCGTTTGAATTCTCGCTTATTAATTATTTAATATATATATTTTGAGTCTAGTGATTTCTCTAATAATGTAGAACTAGTATATGCTTTCAATAATCTACCTATTCATTTGTAGCTATATAGAGGTGGTGGTGGTCCTGCTTTTAATCTTGTAGACCAACCAAAGAGAAGCGACAATGACCATCGGATAATGATCGGACGGACCACGTGATCCCGTCGTCAACAATGTAATACGACAAACGCATATGCATGAATGCATGCATGCAATTCATTCATGCATTTATAGATGGACCAATCCCGTCAAATCCTTCGTGGCTCCATACATAAGAGTTTCTGAAATCGACAGCTAATAAGGCATATAAATACATATATCACGGATGGACGGTTAACTTTCAGCATCATGGTACCATTCATGTACACTTGGCAAAATTGTTAAAGACATAAATGGGTCCAAGATCATGTGGGTACCATATTGATGATCATGTGATATTAGGGTTTCTTTTGTATGCAAGAAAATTTCAACCATTGAAGCCAAACAAATGTGTATATATAACAAACGAAGTTTGAGTGCTATTATTATTATTATTGCAAGTGGGGATGGAGAGAATGGAAAGTTGGAGAAGAAGATAGGATCCAACGTGTGTTTGAGAATGAAGTTTTGTGGAAGAAAAATAAAAGAAATTGTATTCCCTTTGTTTATTTATTAATGTAATTATTCACTTAATTGTGTTCCTTTTGGATTCAGAAAGGATATGGAATGGATTGATGGATGTATGGACCCTAAAGTTGACATAAAACTCTGCTCTTTTAGGTTCTACTTGCCTTTCAAGTTTGAGAGTTTTCTCTGCCTAGCAATATTATTCGAGTAATTGTATGGTTGGTTTTTAATGGCTCAAAAGTTGTCGCAAATAATGGTTGCACTACAATTACTCGGTGAAGTCTTTTGCATCTGTAACATTATTGGTAAATCGAAAATTTTAAACATTTAATATTGGCATCTAAAGAAAAATCTTAATAATTTTTATATTGTATTTTATAGTAGTTTTGAAACATGGCCAATCATTTTCATAAAATTCTTTATATCTTATCAGTTATTTATAATATTATTCTCTTTAGGATATATTTTCCTGACTATTCAAAGGGGTCGACATAAATTTTAAATATGTATCAAAATATTTTATGTATATTATCAAAATTGTAAATAAGTATCAAAGTTATTATTATTATAATATATTTTTTTAATTCTGTGATCAATTAATGAAAGTTTGCATCAAAAAAGAGATATACATATGTATATTTCTTTTTATTGAAATTTAGTTAATAAACTCTTTGTATTTAGGAATTGATTTACAAGTTTCTATTTTACCATATTTAAATCAAAAAAATGATAAAAATTTTAATAAAATACGAATTTAAAAAAAAATTACTTTTTCTATGAGATATTATTATCTAAATTAACTGAACACATGCACGTTAATGCAAAGAATTAGACAATGAAGCATTATTTTTATTTTTATTGTTATTGTTATTATGACCGATAGACTTAATTAAATAAGTGAGAAGATATATAACCAATAATTACGGAGCATTAATTAGTCATGTGGGCTCAAAAATTAATGATCACTTGAGGCCACGAAGAAGAACAATAGAAGGCGTTGTCCTCGTGCGTTTGGCTTCATTCTCTAGGGTATGAAAAAAAAATCATACAATAAAATCCAAATAAATATTTGATTGATAATAAACAAACCCTTTTAAAAAAAAAAAACATTCTAATTCTACTATCACTTTTTTCTTCATTCAAATTTCAGTGTTGATAATCAAAAATAAACTTCAAATAAGAAAACGATACAATAACTTCAACAAGAAACAATCGTTCATTTTTTGTTAATTTTTCTTAAAATAAATTGATTGGAACCAATTTATTATTTTCTTGTTCTATTGAATTGATGTGAATGATTAGTCTATTCGAATTTTTAAAAGATAATTTATAATATTACTAGTGCTCCTATTATTATTAAATTTATTCAGGTGAATTCTTGGCCAGTAAAATATAAAGATCAAATGCCCAACTCATGTTTCGGATAAGCTTTGTATAAAATGACTATTTCTTATTGTATATGTATATATAATAATTTTGTGTTCATTGAACAAACAAATTAAATTCTGTGCACGTGGGACCAAAACCAATTCAAACCGTGGTTAATATGAAAATAAATAAATGCAACCAAAAGTTGATAAAATAGAAAAAAAGAGGAGAGAGGAGTTGATGATCAGTGTTGGGTGAACCACAGACAGAAGCTAGAAATATGGACCAGCACAAAACCATGGGTTGGGACCATTTACAAATATGGGTTCACATTTCACAATCCTTTTTGATAGATAGAAACCTTTTGCTATTACTAATGAATTTTAGGGATTCATCTTGTCATATGACCCATCTTCATAATGTTTTTCGTACCATTTTTTATTGTTTTTGTAACTTTGGGATTCATAGTTCATCTTTAAAAAGTGGAGAGAAAATATTTAGAATACCATTTGTTTTAGTACAATCATTCAGTAATATTATCTTTTATATAATAGTTTCTGTGAATAAATTTATTTAAAAATTTAT
>JAWDEX010204951.1:0-11212 GCA_035221805.1 Trichilia hirta
TTTTTCCTATTTCACACATTTGACAATTTTGAACTTTCATTTACGAGTTCTCTGGACCTTATTCCTTTGTGGCTCATACCTTCGTGCCTTTAACAAATTGACGTCTTCAGTTTGCCATCGATTTATTCGGTAAGATGTTGTTTACTTTACCCATTCTTTTATTATTTTTTGTGGTAATGCTTGGCAGGTCTGTTGATTCGTTGGGGGAGGAGGAAGGGGAGGCTGTGAACCAGTCGCTAAAGGTCGGAGTTCAGGACCAAGTTCTCAATAATCAGCGTATAGTCGAGGTGACAAGGGTGGGCGAAGCGAGAAAGTGCTCACGAGTCCCTTATCTTTTCTTGGTCCCTAAAGATGTCAATTCTACATAGAGTTTTTGTCCTGAAGCCCTATTCTCTGCGTGTAGGAGATGAGCAACAGTAGTGAGAGTCATCACACAGAGGACCACCTTAGAAAACTACTGAGGGAGACCTGATACCCAGTTTACTCCCTAATTTGAGCGATGAGGGGTCTACAACTGATTCGAATATAGTACACAAAATAGGGATTGAGTTCGAGGCTAATTGATTCCTCTCTATTGCTACTGTACATGACCTTGACATGTACCAAGAGGTGTTTCAAGTAGACAATCTGGTGACTATGAGGGCTTCTAAAAGAGAAAAACTACAGAGCCGCCTTTCTCCAAATAAAATCGCCTTCAATGAGGAGCTATTCTTGCTGAGGGTGAGGCTATCGCTCCAGCCATTCTTTGCCGGCATTCTCACATATTTTTAAATTTCTCTATATTAGCTTGTCCCTAATAGTTAGAGGATTTTAATCGAGCTGTATGTGCTGTGGCAGTAATACTTTGGCGAGCTTCCAAGTATTCTCGAGGTGGCCTACATATATACCTTGAGAAAAAATCCAATGTCGAGTCCCAGATGGTACTACTTGCAAATTCGGCCAGGATCCCTAAACTCGGTGAGGGGCAATTCTTTTAGTACCAAATACTGAAAGGACAAGTGATTCTTTATTGGGGGTGAATGGGATCCTGTCGCAGAAAAAGAGATCTTAAATAAGTTCGGGTCAGCAACGGCGTGGTTAAGTTGTCTCGTCTTGAGTCGTGAGTCGAAAGGTAGAATGATGACCCTTGGTGACATTGCTGCCAACCAGAAGAAAATCTTATCTGAAGCAAACTTGGTAAAATCGAGCCAAGTCTCCTCTTACATTTCACGCGTCACCCTAAATTGAGCAAAAACGAAGGGTAGTACATCAAAGGTGTATGATCTCACATGCTAAAGGCATTAATTACTTTTGTTTCCTTTCTGTAGAGATGTCAGGAAAAGATTAGCGCCTTTCAATTTTAGAGCATTTTGCAGCGGCCAAAAGAACAATAAGGGGAGCAGGAAAAGGTCAGCTGCCACCTCCACCCTTGTCGCACCGACAGGAAGCCCCTAAGGCTTTCCCAAGAGATAAAGGTAAGACTTTAGCCCCGCCTCAAGATACGTTAGACAGTAGTGGCAGCCCTCCTCTATTGATATGAAAAAGACCCAGAACTGGGGAGAGATAAGAGAAATTATTGAGTAACACTATTTTTATAGCTCATGCCAGCTAGTCTAGCTCGACATATACCTTAGGTTTGACCCAACGAGCCATGACTTCACCCCCGAGAGTCTTAGTACTGGTAATTCCTCGTCGTCTCGCACTATCTGGTGTACAGATGCTAGAGTTAGAGCTCTTTGACATTGGTAAGGATAAGAGGCTAATGGTGGCATGGCTCCTACCCTTTATCAATGTGACAATTCTCCTGGTGGACAAGACAATAAATAAGGAGGTGGGGAACCTCACTCCCGAGGCATCAATAAATTATATGAGGGACTCTTCGGTCATGGTAGGTTTTCCCCCAACTTGGTCTTTTTCTTTTTTCCTTTAGGCTTGCACGTTTAATGGCTATCCATGCAAATGATCCATGTGCTTTTCTGATAGCAGGAATAAATGAAATCCTATATTCAAGGCGTGACTGCCCAAGGCTGGGAGAACGAACAGCTGAAGAAGGAGATCCTCAGCCTGAATAAAAAGCTGGAAAGGGATCACCAAAGATGGGCTAAGATCAGAGAGGATCTTGAGAAAAGGGCCGCGATTGCCAAGTCCAGGATGGAGGATTCAGATCAGAAAATTTTGTAATTGAAGAATGACCTGGACTTACAAAGAAAGATAAACTACAAATCCTTCGACCTTCTTCATAGCAGGGAGAATGCCGTTCGAGGACTCTGGGAGAAAGATGAAAGGCTGAAAGCAGATATGTCCTCTCAGAGTAGGAAGTTGCTGAAGGCAGAGGCCACCATAAGAAAACTTTAGACTGACCTTTGCTCTATTGACGATCGAGCCCGTGATCAATAAGAAGAAGGCGTATTATTCGGGCTCAGGAATATAAGTACGCTGGTTGAGAAATGCCTACCCGAGGTAGACTTCAACTGGCTCTTTGCAGAGTTAGTGTGAAGAGACAGTACGAGGAAGTAACTCCCGAGGTAGAGGCCAAGCTTGCCACAGAGTCTCTTGTGGCTGCGGGGAACGAGCCACAAATGCAGGATACTATTAAAATGCCTCCACCTATCTCCATTGATCCCCCAACTGGCCAGGAGCTGCAAGCCTCTTTTGCAGCTATTCGGCCACTAGAAATCGACAATATTACAGCGGGTGAATCTTCAAGCACTGGCCAAAATCTCGGCACCTCAGGCCAGGAACATTCGCAACCTTAGTCGCAAAATTTTTTTTATCATATTTTATTTTTATTTTTATTATTTCTTTTCAGTATTGTATTTCATCATTTTCTTCTAAACATATATATTAAAACTTTTGCACACTATTTTCAGTTATGACATTTGTACTGCTTACTATGAATAGGAGACCTTTTGCCATATCTACGATGATTTGCCTTATGAATGGTGCATGTGTTTAGCTATTGATAAACGAATAAAATATGCTAAACATTTGAATTTTTCCATGCACTAATCATTCATCGGGTTCGAATAACATTGATAAAAATAGTAAGTAGACGAAGTAAACTTTTACCGAATCAGAATCGAATACTAATGAACGTCTATCAGATAAAATTACTGATTCGAGCCAAATAATAACAAACCAGTATCGAATAATAATGAACATCTATCAGATAGAATTACTGATCCGAGCCAAATAATAACAAACAAGTAGATGAAGTTATCAATCCCGAGTCGAATTAAAGTAGAATCGTAAGTAGATAAAATTATCGATCCGAGTCAAATTAACATAGAATTATAAGTAGAGAAAATTGTCGATCCGAGATGAATTAATGTAGAATTATAAGTAGATGAAATTACCGATTCGAGTCAAATTAATATAGAATCATAAATAGATAAAATTGTCGATCTGCGTCAAATTAATGTAGAATCATAAGTAAATAAAATTATCGATTTGAGTCGAATTAATGTAGAATTACAAGTAGATAAAATTGTCGATCCAAGTCGACTAATATGGAATTATAAGTAGATAAAATTATCGATTCAAGTCGATTAATATGAAATCATAAGTAGATAAAATTGTCGATCTGAGTCGACTAATGTAGAATCATAAGTAGATGAAATTGCTAAACTGAGTCGAATATCGTAGAATCATAAGTAGATAAAATTATAGATCCGAGTCGACTGATGTGGAATCATAAGTAGATAAAATTACTGAGCTGAGTTAAATATCGTAGAATCATAAATAGATAAAATTATCAATCTGAGTCGACTAATGTAGAATTATAAGTGCATCTTGTATCAAAGGCGATAAGAATGTCAGCTTTACTATTGCACTAGAATAATCTAAAGTATAACATTCATTATATTTTTAACTAATTACATACAATTGTAACAATGCAAAAGGAAAACACATTTGAGCTGATGTTGGAGTGGTGATCAAGGTGTTCGTAATTTTGCTCGAAAAGTGTAATCATTAAGGGTAGTATAGTTTTAACAGCTCGACATTCTATGACTTTTTCATATTTTGTCCATCAAGGTACTGCAGCTTGTAAACCCCGAGTTGTCTTATATTTATAATTTGATATGATCTTTCCTAGTTTGGTGCTAATGCACTATTCTCTACTAGCTAAGCATCGGCTTTAACTTTCTTAACAACCAAGTCTCTTACATGAAACTTCAAGGGTCGGACTTTGTCATTGTAGTGACGAGCTACCTTTTTTGGTATTCAACTGTTTTTATCACGACTAACTCTCGTTGTTCCTCTAATAAATCCAGATCGAGTCGCCTCGAATGTTTATTATATAGTTCGTCAAAATATTGGACTCGAAAACTCAAAACTCCTATCTCAATTAGCGTGACGGCTTCAGTAACGTAGGTGAGATTAAAAGGGGTTACCCGTAGTCATCTTTAGAGTTATCCTTAGAGCCCACAGAACTTATGGCAACTTGTTCACCCAGGCCCCTTTATAATCTCCAAGCTTCTTTTTTAGTAGCTATTTAATCAATTTATTAGCAGTCTCAACTTTTCTGTTGGACTTGGGATGTGCAGGAGAGGCAAAGCATAAGTCAATTTATAGCTCGCTACAAAAATTTTAGAAGTTGGCATTGTCAAACTGCTTCCCATTATCTGTTATTATTATCCTAAGAATATCAAAGTGGTAAATCAAACAATTTCTCATGAATGCCATAGTCTTTTTCTCTATTATTGTGGTTAATGGCTCAACTTCTATCCACTTCGTGAAGTAGTCTATAGTGAATATGACAAACTTTATCTGGGCTCATCCTATGAGCAGTGGGCCAATCAGATCCAGTCCTCATTGTACAAATTGCTAGGGGCTTGCTAAGGTGGTAAGTTTTTTAGGTGGTCGGCTAATTACAGCACCGTGCATCTAATAATTTGGGTAGCTTCTTGTTGTGCTGATCGTATCTCTAAGTAATATAGGCCAATAATATTTCTATCTCAGAATTTTATGAGCTAGGGCTCATCCACCCGTCTGGTCGCCACAAGAACCCTCAGAAACTTCTCTCAGTACTAAATTTATATCATTCATTTCCAGGCATCTCAAAGATAGTGAACCATAGCTGCGTCGGTAAAGTATACCATCTATCACACTATACCAGGTTACCTGATTTTTAATTTTATGAGCCTATTTTTTAACTTTTGGCAGCCTTCTTTCTTGTAGGTATAGCCTCAAAGGAGTCATCTATGAAGAATCATCTGACACAACAAGCAGTTGCCCTGAATAGACGTTCTCATCTATGCTTTTTCTAGCTAATACGACTATTAATATAAGCCTAGGGGCCTTTTTAGGGAAAGTGATTGCCAGCTTAAATAGGGCATTGGCTAGGCCATTTTCTATTCGGGAGATTTGTTCTGCCTTAAATTGGTAAAATTTCTTCATTTATTCACTAACCAACAGAAGGTAACGCTACATATTTGCTTCGACTGCACAAAATTGACCATTCACTTGCTGTATCAATAGTTATGAGTTTCTCTGTACTTTCACGTTGTCGGTACCTAGTAGAAGAGCCATTTGTAAGCCAGCTAACAAGACTTCATACTCTGCCTCATTATTGATGGTAAAAAACTTGAACTGGAGCGCTTCTATAATTTTGTCACCTTTGGGACTTTCAAGGATAAGTCTGGCTTTGAAACTTTGGGCATTGGAGGCTCTATCAACAAAGATTTCCAATGACAGGTCAAATTAGATACTCGTACCTCTCTATTGCCAAAGTCGTGAGGTCTTACGACTAGTAAGATTTCTAAAATGGAGTGTTCGGCGATGAAATCCACCAGAACCTGTTTTTTGATGGCTTTTGGTGATTTAAAATCTATGTCAAATTCGTTTAGTTCGACGCACTACTTTACCAATCTTTCAAAAAGCTTAAGTCGGTGTAAAATTTGCCTTAGAGGCTGGTCAATAAGGATGATAACTTAATAGGCCTGAAAATACGGATGCAACTTTCTCGTCACGATAACCAAGGCTAGCGCCAACTTTTATGGGTTTGAGTACCTGATTTTTGCATCAAAAAATGACTTACTCAAATAATAAATTGGTTTTTATATCTTGTTTTTGTCTTTCTTGGTCAGGGTAGTGCTGATGACGTGGTTACTGACGGCCAGATGTAGGTAAAGAATGTCTCCAGGCTTCAGGCTTGTTAACACAGGAATCGAGGTAAAATACCACTTTAATTTCTAAAAGCTGTTCTGACACTCTGGCATCTAGTCTGCCATTTTTCTTTTCTTGATAAATTGAAAAAATTCAAGGCACTTGTCCGTCGCTCTGGAGATAAATCGGTAGAGTATTGCTATCTTTCTCGCTAAACTCTACATCTCCTTGATCATAGAGGGGGACTTCAACTCTAGGATCGCCTTTACCTTTAAGTGGTTGGCTTTTATATCATGCTCACTAACTATAAATCCCAAAAATTTTCCCGAGCTGACCCCGAAGGCGTACTTATCCGGGTTTAACTTCATGTGATATTTTCTCAAAAGAGTAAAAGTCTCTTTCAGATGTCAAATATAGTCATGTCTTTCTTCTGACTTAGTTATTATGCCATCTACATACACCTCCATAGATGTGCCGATAAGAGGCTTAAACACCCAGTTAACTAAGCACTGAAAGGTGGCACCAATATTTTTCAAATCGAATGGCATTATTCGGTAATAATATAACGCTTGATTAATGACAAACAAAGTCTTTTTCTCATCGCAAGGATGCATGGCTATTTAATCATGCCCAAAGAAAGCGTTCATAAAGCTCAAGAGTTGATGCCCTACCGTGGCGTCCATCAACTGATTAATTTGGGGCAAAGAAAGCTACCCTTTGAACACCTCTTGTTCAAATCAATAAAATTGACACACATTCTTTATTTTCTATTCGCCTTTCTTACCATAACCACATTAGCTACCCAATCATGATAGCGAACTTTTCTGATGAACCCAACTTTTAAAAGTTTGTCGACCTCCTCGCCAATGACTTGTCTCCTCTCCTGATTAAACACTCTTTTTTTTTTTTGCTTTATAGGTTTGCTCGAGGGCCGTACTGCCAATTTATGCATGATGATTTAAGGGTTTATCCCGGACATATTATTGTGGCTTCACGCAAACATATCTTTATTCTATCGTAGACATTTTTTCATTAATCAAGTCTCGTCAAAACTGAGATATATGCCAACCTAAACAGTCTTTTGGGGGTCAGAATTATCTATGATTTTTTTCCTCAGCTTTTTATATATTCAACGGCAGGATCGTCTTTGGACGGGTCCTGTCACCTTTCTGTTGACTTGCTTTGATTTGCTATGCACAATCGTCATCAGCATTTTTATTCTCTAAACCTCGGCTTCTTTTGAGAATATAGTGGATGGGCTTAAAAGAGATAGTAAAATACGATCGGGCTTCCATCTAACTTCCTCATATTATGCCAACTTTATTACCGACTCAAAATTTTAGCTTTAGATAGTGGTTGCTTTCTACCACTTTGATTACTCGAAGAAATGATCGACCCAAAATAATAGAGTATGGCATGAACAAATTTACCACCTGAAACTCGATCATAGTAGTTTTTTGTCGTGATTTGTCTCCCATGGTTACGGGCAATGATACTATGCCTAAAGGCATGACACAGGATTTTCTAAAACTATGTAAGGCAGATCTTGGATTCCCTAGCCTCACGTCCTTTATTCCCAATGCATCTAGGGTATCCTTAAAAATGATTTCCATAGAACTTTCTGTATTAATGAGGATTCGATTGACTTTCTTTCCTTCTATTCCTATTGTGATTACTAAGGTATCGTTGTAGGGATAATGCACGCCTACCTCATTTATGTTGGTAAATATTATTAGCACTGATGCAAATTTTGGCCTTTTTGCCTCTCGAACATTAATGTGAAAATCATTACTGGGGTTTAGTAATGAGTATCTTGAATAATTCTTTCTGAAATGGTTTGAATTTCCCGTTAGGGTGGGCCTACCTAATATCACTATAGTTCAGTGCTTCTTGGCCTAGTGGGACTCCCCGTCCTCGAGGTTGACTAGTAGTTGATTCAGGTATCAATTCTTTGTTAAAAGATCAATTTGTTTTCTTAAATAAAAATAATTATCAGTGCTGTGCCTATAACATCCATGGTAATCGCAAAATTAGCCGCCCAGAATGCTAGTCCTATCAGACCTGATCGGGGTCGGCTCTACCACATAGAGCATGTTGTTCTTTACATATTGCAAAGCTTACAAGAGAGGAACATTTAGCTGAATAAAATTTCTTTTACCCGCTGGCCCCCTTGATGCTGCTCTTTATCTGGGACTGGCTTCTTAACTATATCCTTTTGTTAGGGCGATCGAAGGTGTTTGTCACCTCTATCATTCTAGTTAGCACGTTTATGTTTCCTTAATTCTCTCCTCGAGAAAAGTTTTCTATCATTTCTTTTGGGGCGGTTCACCGTTTTCTCTTGCTTTCTCAGAAATACTTGGTCCTTGATGTCTATTTCAATAAAAAGTTCCTTTCGGGGGGCCTCATATATGGTAACCGTCCGTTTGTTGATAGCATACCATCTTCTCTCTACTCGGAGCCCTCTTCTCAATCCTTCTAATGCGAAAAGGTGATGGAAAGCCCCCAGTCTCTATCACTTCTTTGTGATATTTTGCCATAAAATTCAAGAAGCTCTTAATGGGACCCTGCCACAATAGAAGGAAGGCACTAATACTGTGGGTGATTTCTACGATACCTCACTTCTTCCATAAAACTTTGACTTAATTACTAAAAGCTCCTAATATTGCCCTTCGAGAGGCTTCTAAACCACACCCTGGTTATCCTTCTAACGTCAACAGGAATAATCGACACATCTATAGTTTACTTAGTCCTTGAATATACATTATTTCTCTAAAGGTGTCCAGATACAGTGTGGGGTTGATCTTCCTAGTATAGGGCGCGATTTGTGACATTTTAAACTTTCTGAGGATGGTTAGTTCTATTATATTCTTGGTAAAAAGGGAATTACCTCTCTCTATTTCAAATTTTTTGTTTGCGCTTTTTAGCAGACTTATCCTTGTTATTTTGATCCTAATTTTCTCTAATATCTTTTTGACATAAATTTTGATCATCTGTGGGTTCACAGGTCGAATACTGCAGTCTCAAGATCTAATCTCGTTGAGTTGAGATCATAGGTCCACCGTGGTATACCTAGGTCTGGTGGGGGTTTCAGGTCTATTTTGGTGCTACACGGAGTAATAGACATCATTGATTTATTACTAGCATGCATTTTTGTTTTGTCATGGGCATCTACTTTACCATTCTCTTTCTACAGACTGGTGAAATGAGCATTTTTGGTAGTAGCTCCTTTAATTGGGTTCTGGGCATCTTGGCCTCTCTTTCTTGGAGAATAATTGGCCCTTACTTTTGAGGCTTTTGACACAATTTGGTGCCTCCCTTTATGTTCTTATCGTCGATCCAACACCCTCAGCCTTACCGCTTCCTTTCTAGCAGTTGGTTTTTGCATTCCAGTTCGATAATCTTCCGATTATCAATCTCCCATACACTTTTAGGCTCCACTGTCCCTCTTTCCATCTGCCAGAACTCACACCTCTTGACTTTAACAGTGGCTCGACTGGCTAGACCATCAACATGGTAAGCCTGTACTTCATTTTCATCGAATGATTCTGTAGTGTTCCTCTTTTCTCTAGTATGAAAAGGATCCTCGCCTTTTTCTCTCCATACTTTCTTAGAAAGATGACTGCAAGCATTCCCTGCCATGTCTACATGAAATACCTTTTAAACTTTTTGTTTAGGCTTTTAGCTCGATTCTCACAGACAATGCCAACTATTGATGCCTAAGTTTTTTTGGGACGAAAAATTCAATACATCATATAGATTTTACTATTATAATCGACGTAGAACCTCCTTAAAAACTACTTGAAATCACAAAAAAATGAGCTAAGAGTGAAGTTGGATTACCAATGAATAAACTGCGATGCTCAAGTCAGTGAATTATCCAGGATCAAGTTAAAGAAAAAAAGTACGAGTGTTTGAGTGTTTTATCGATCTGAGAGACTGGGCTTGAAAAATATTTATGAGTGCAATTATTTTCTTCTGACTGTTGAAATATGGTCCCAAAAGAAATCAAATCCCTCTCAATGTGATGATTTTACCATTTATAGGGCCTCTACATATGTGATCATCGGAGCCTAATTAGACAAGATTGGATATGATTATCTGATAGGTCTTTTCACCACTTTCTTATATTAGGTCTGGGGCTGCAATAAGTGCCTGCAACTTGCAGGACATGGTGCTTCTTAACATGATAGGACGCTTGAGTTGTTCTTCAAAAAATATACTCATATATCTCATTTGAAACTTTTATTTTTGAAATAAAAGAATTGAGTCGCCTTGGTAATTAAGGTAGGGGTCGAGATACTGAGGCGATCGGGGTCAAATCAAGTCACTTGCTTAATAACAGCTGGAGTCAGGAAACTTTTAGTTGAACAGGTCTCAGATTGGTAAAATTCATCAACACCAATGATTTTATATTTTTATTCGTTAAGTTACATTAATTTTTATATATAAATCTGTATCTTTAAAGCTGCCCTTATTAAAAATAATTAAAACTTTATATAAAATATAATAATTGTAAATGAAAAAACAAATTTAGTAAACAATATGTTGTAGAGACAGTGGTCAATTGTAGTTATAACGAAAAGAATTTAAAATATTTTTTAATAAAAAGTACGATAAAATTAACAAATTAATATTAGAATATTTTTGATATTATAAATATTTAAAAAATAAAAATAAAAATAAAATTCAAACTCTTAAAATAAAATTTTTTTTTCATTGACTGTCATAACCCAATTTTGTCCTCTGTAATTTTTGTCTATGCTTAATATATTTTTTGCAGATTTTTATTGTATAAAAATTCTATCCCAAGTAATATTTTCTATACTTTATTTTTTATATTAAAATATTAAAACAATGTCTTATATCAAATAAGGTAAGGATAGTTAATGTTAAATGATGTTAGAATTATTATGTTATAGTGTGTTTATTGTATTGTAAAAAAGAAGTAAGCATTTGACTTCTGTATGGATGGCTGAGTAAGGGGGCATTTCTTCTCTTCCTAATCCTTGAGACGCATCTTAATAATATTAGTATTATATATTTTAAAGTTATAATAAGGTCTTGTTATTTGCTTCTATTTGAGTTATTTAAATTTTGTAAATTCTCATTTTATTATTTGTTTCTT
>JAWDEX010204962.1:0-11210 GCA_035221805.1 Trichilia hirta
ATTTTTTCTATTCTACTTTCTTCAATAAGTTTCCCGTTTGAATAAAACAAAAATGAAAAATATAGCAGCCTCAAGTTATATGAAGAATCAAGTTATATATTTTTCTTGGAAAGAAATCTATGCAAATTCATAAACCCTTCCTACGCACTCAACTTTTTTTTTTTCCTTCTTAGTAGTAGTGTAGGAAACGGTCATAAATACAACTCGGCATCTCAAAATGACACCTAGGGCACAAATTAATCCTTGAAAACCACTCAGTAATGCATTCGGCATGGAATTTATGGGAACATTTCGAGCGTATCATCGTTGATCCTGCAACCATTTTCTTGAAACAAAGCACACGCTTGTTCAAAGAATTTTCCTTCAATTTCATCCGTGTAATCCCGATACTGATTCAAAACTGGCGGGAACTGAACCGTTGTTATTCCTTCTCACATTTTCTTTTATCTCCTTGTTCAGCTCCGTTGATAGTTTCAGGGTAACAATTCCTATCTTCACAGCAGCAATCAGTAGAGACTCGTACCTAAACTTTCTGGCTGTTTCCAAAATTCTTTTGTGAGAGACTGATTATCTTATTAGCCATCTGGTCAGTAAGAATCAGCTTATTTTGATTTTTCACTGGTACAGGTTCCACTGCAGCAGAAATCAAGGCTGAGAAAATCGTGTGAGGTACAGTATCTAACATTTCCTTTTCAATCTCAACAAATTTTTGTGTTCCCTGGAATCGTTTCCAGTTAATGTTGAAAACCTTAGGTTTCTCAGTTCTTGATAATCTTAAAATCCATCTTTCCTCTTGGACAGAATTCGGATGAATGTAGAATTTAAGCAAAGATTTGTGTTCACCATGAACGACGTACTCATAATCTTTGAGACACAAATTGTCGGCAAAATATTTTCTTGTAGTTGTGATAGACATGGAAAAGTGAACAGATAAAATTGGAGAGAATTAATGAAGGTAAGTGCAAGTAATGTACCAGTTTCTGTTGTGAATAATATTGCTTAATAATTTTTCTAGGATTTGTGTCGTATTTATAAATGTTGTTGTCCTAATCGGCAATGGTAAAGGATAATTGTTCTGATTTACAGTAGAAAATACTGGCTAAATATATTCTTAAGTTTATTGGCTTTTCTGGATAGAGTAGGATTCTTGTATATGATCACCAACTACCATTAAATAACTAAATAACTGGACAAGAAATCTTTATTCAATCAAACACAATCTGAGTAGGTATTGGAAAACAAATTTGGAAAATTATGAGCAAATCAGATGCGGACAATGAATTTAGAAACTTCGGATCCTACGCAGGAACGGTAAACCAAAACTTCTGGAATCTATAAAAGTCTAAAAGTCTCGTACTAAGACTAGGTGATCTAGGAAGTATATGACTCCAACCAGTTTCGTTCGGCCTCTCTTATTCACTCAAATACATGATTTAATGCCATTAATTAATTGGTAGAATTAGAAGGATAATTCATATCTAAATCACTTATCTCACGGAAATTGATGAATTAAAAGTCTTAGTCATTCATTAGCTAAAAAATTATGTTATAACTAGTCTTCATCATTGCAAAAGTTCTACCAAATAATCTGGCATTCATCAAATGGTTGATGAGATGATCATTTTTAAGTTCATTTATTACATTATCTCATTATCTACTTTATGAATACTACATTATACAAAATTGGTCAAACATTGATTTATAATGCCAACATTATGATTTATTTAACAGTAATATTATATTCACCAAATGCTAATCCCGGAGATGGGCGCCACAGGTTTTGATACTTGAACATCAAGCAATTGGAGGGTTTTTAACTCACTGCTCCTGGAACTCGATCCTGGAAGGAGTGACCGCCGGTGTTTCGATGGTCACTTGGCCACTTTTCGCTAATCAATTTTCACAAAAGGCTGGTAACTCAAGTGCTAAGTTTGGAATTCCTGTGGGCAAGTTTGAGATTTGGTCATGGAGTAAACTTGATCGGTAATAGACAGAGAAAAAATCAGAAGGGCAGTCTGCGCAGCCATGGATGATGATGGAGAAGGTGTAGATATGAGGAAGAGGGCTAATCATCTTAGGAAACTGGCGAAGAAAGCTGCGGAGGAAGGTGGGTCGTTCTATAGTGAGATAAAAACTCTAATTCAATATATCAGATTGTATAAACAAAACAACAAATACAAAGTTTGTACACCAACCGTCAATAACTGTCATGTATTAGATAGTTTATTAATTTTTATTTGATAGATCATCAGATGCGATGTTAGTTGGAATAATAAAAGTTATGTATATTTTGATTTTGTATGTGTGGTATTATTCATAAAAAAATTAATAAAACTTTAATAGGAGATATTAAATTGCGAAAAAAAATTAATTAACATAGGAAAATTTTCTCTTTAAAGATATGTATTCAGGTTTTTCTAACGCTTAAATAGATTAATAAAAGGAAAAAAAAAATATCGAGAGATTATCATCATCATCTCCGTCATATAATACTGATAATTTACAAAAGCAAATATGTTAATCTTTATTCCCTTTAATTCCTTTCCATTTCTCCCTCAATTCTTTCAAGCATGCCCTTACAGTGGATTTCGTGGAAAGGATTTCTTTACCATGTGGCTGCAGTTTCTGTGCCATTTGTTGAACAGTACTTTGATTCTAGAATTTCATAAGATTCATGAACGTTATATTGGTTTGTAAAGACATACGAACATTCACCTGCATTTATCCTGGAATCTATAGTTAATCACTAACCCATCTTACTATAAGATCCTGGTTTGCATAATTGACTTCGGTTTTGTTAATTGATAAAAAACAGTAGGATAAATTTTACACTTTACAAGGTTTGGGGTAGAAATAGAAACTGTTGACGGACTTAAAGCCGACCTGGCCCTGGAAAGGATTCCCTTCCAGATTGCGACAAGAATTATGAAATTAGGGCAAAATAAACAAAACGTCTGCTCTTTCGTATTAACGATACTACTCATATTACATGCATACACACAATCTTCCATATATGTTATATTTGATATTCTTCTTAGCATTGTAGTTATATTTAAACTATAGTTTGTACATATAGGACTGAAAATGAATTCAATATAGCCTTCAATACTTTTACCCTACTCTTTGATCTTATATAATATCCCTTTTTGCATAATATCCCTCCAGTTCTTCAAAACTATTGACAATCAACCCATATGCGGTTGACTCAGCTGCGCTCATCTTTTGCCCAAATACTTTCGCTTGCGGACCAGGAGCATCTACTTGCCGTTTAGTGAATTCAAGGTTATCAGGCAATCCTGGTACAGCAAAGTACTCTGAATCCGAGGTCACACTCTGAAGAACATTGGAAAAGAATATATTGTTGAAGCAAATAATGGGGAAGCATCCTGTTCCAGGAAAAGCAATCCTTGGAATATTAAACTGGCTAGCAATAGATGCTGTATAAGGCAGACACACATCCGAAATTATGCAATCTGGTGGTGGGTTTATCTCCCCGAACAATTTTTCAACCTGTTCTTGCAGCATATCAGCTGCTGTGAAGAAATTCGTTGATAACCCAAGTGATGGAACCATGTCCATATTCTCGCATCCTTCTGGTAATCCAACTTCTACAATCGGAAGGTGAAGTTGCAGTATTTGGATCTGTAGCCCAGACTCAATGGCGCGAGAAATGGTTGCTTTGAATCTGGATGCGTTGATGGGCGTAGTGAATATGGTGATGATAACCCCGCGCTGTGCTAGCAGCTTGGCTATGTCTACCATGGGAATCATGTGCCCCTGCGACATGAAAGGAAAAGTGGAGCTTGTTTGCTTCAGCATCCATGGTTATTTTCTTTAGATAGAATGAAGAATATGGAAATTTTATCATATGATACTGCAATACCGTGCAATATTTCTACCTAGCTCTTTCCTTGCGACGTAAGAGCTTAGATAATCATTTTCGTTACTCAATAACAGCGACCCGGCACTTGAAAGCTACAATAATTTAAAGTATTGGACTGGAAATCAATAAAATATTACATATACTATATATTCTAGGCCCTTCAACAATTTATTATTGTTTGAATATTTGACACTTCTGTAGTCAATTGTGGATTGGAACTCTATCGTTGTAAGTTTATTAATTATATCACAATCTAGGAATTTTCGCTTATCATTGGGCAAAGACACTAATCAAATAAGCGTAACTAATGTGCAATAATTGTATAAATATTTTATCCAAACCTCAAGCATATAAAATAATTGGAGGGTTAATTTCAGCATTATCACTTTTTATGGAGGGTTAATTTCGGAATTATTGAATATCAAAACTATAGATACAAATATTTATCTACCCAAAAACAGCAACAATAGCGGTTGGGTTTCCTCTTCTTGTGATCCTCTCCTCAAACCCATCTTCTGTAGCCCATTTCTTTAACTCTACCAATGTTTCTCTAACTCTTACAATCTAAATGAATGATCTATCGGATGCTTCGAGGCCCAACCCAAGTTCTATCATCTGTGAAGGAATCAAATTACACATGCTTCCAAAGCAGGAATAAATTACAGGATCGGGACTTTTGGAATCAAGCCAATTCATCAGAAAATTTTGTTCATCAACTGAAGCTTTGTTGCCTCTTTCAACCTTTTCTAAGTTATCATTGAGGTCCAGTGAAACAAGACCAAATACACCATGCTTTGTCATGTCTCATTCTCTTGTACTCTTTAGCACGATCTGGCTCGAGTTCTTCAAAATTATTGACAATCACTCCATGTGTAGTTAACTCAGCAGAGCACCCATCTTTTGCAGTACTAAGTAATATTTGTTAAATGTATCTTTCGTCGTGACGTAAGAGCTTACATAACCATTTTCGTCGCCAAACTGGAGAAGGATTGATTGAGTTAATTTTAGCGCTGTCCAACATGAGTACTTCTTCATTATGGCCCGCGTTACATGCCAAAGAAAATGATTCACGACAAATATTAAGCATATAATTGTGACATTCTTTTAGAAAATGCTAACTTTCATAAAAAAAAAATGCTACCATAAATTCTACCGAAAGTAATATTCGTGCTGAAGGGCTATTTTAAAATATATGTACTTTTTAGAATATTTATAATATATGCAATTATCTTACTCCTTCAACGTTTAGCCATTATATTATTATTTTTATGAACTATTAAATTTAAGTATTATATTAATTGACCTTTTATTAATTTTTATCTGAATAATTAATTTTTTTATAGTAACGAGACAATAATAGTCTTCCAAATCCGCAAAAGAAGGGCGAGAACAAAATATAATTTGATTTCATATAAAGTAATCAAGAAATTATTTGTCTCCAATGAATCCGAAGTGTGCATACAACCATCTAACAGAATTGCATGTATTTATTATGATCTCACTCGTTTGTCTACCACTTTTGATGTATTTTAGACTTTCTCATTACTTTTATTCTTAAAATATACTTGTTTTCTAATATCTTCAAGAAGAAGTGTAATATTGAGGTGAGAGGATCCTCCTTGTTGGACTGCTAATTTTGCCTTTCTTCCAAGCTCTCGAGCTGTTTGTCTTCTCTCTTCTCCTTCTTTCCCTCCGTCCATCAATTTTGCCACAGCATTCTTCACATCATCTCTCTTTACCAACAACCCAACGGTTTGTTCCTTACCCCACTTCATTGGTTTTTCAACCCCAACCCTTACACCGATCGTCAGAATTTGTACCACTAATTTCTCGTTTACAAACTGATCTCCAAACAGCGGCCATGTTAATAATGGTAAGCCGGAAGACAAACCTTCTATAGTTGAATTCCATCCGCAATGTGTCAAAAATCCGCCGATTGAAGGGTGGGATAATATTAGTAATTGTGGAGCCCAACCCCAAATCACAAGTCCTCTTCCTTTTATCCTTTCCTCAAATCCATTTTCTACAGCCCATTTCTGTAACTCTTTCGATGTTTCACCTTCTCTTATGACCCAAATGAATGGTCTATTGGATGCTTCCAAGCCCAAGCCAAGTTCAATCATCTGTGAAGGAATCAAATTACATAAGCTTCCAAGGCAAGCATAAATTACAGAGCTGGGATTTTTTGAATCAAGCCATTTCAGACATTTGTGCTCATCAACTAAGGCTTATCCAAGTAGTCTTTGTTGTGTAGTGAAACAGGACCAACACACCAGACCTTGTCATGTTTTATTTTCTTGCATTCTTTGACATAAGCTAGCTCCAATTCTTCGAAACTATTGATAATCACTCCATATGTGGATAGGTCGGCTGCATCAATTTGTTCATTCACTGCTTTCATATGAGGTTCCAAAGAAAATAACTGTGATTTTGTGAATTCGACTTTATCAGGTAAACCTGGAATATCAAAGTACTCTGATTCCGAGGTTAAACTCTCAAGAACTTTGCAAGAACAGACGTTGTTGTAGCACATAAGGCAGAAGCATCCTACTCCATGAAAAATAATCCTTGGAATGTTAAACTTGACCGCAATTTCTGTTGTAAAAGGCATACACATATCAGAGATTATGCAATTTGGCTTTGGCTTGAGCTTCCCAAATAAATTTTCTATCTGCTCTCGCAACAGCTCAACCGAAGCGAAGAAATTGAAGCCTAAGCCCAGTGATGGTGCCATGTCGATATTCTCACATCCTTCTGGTAAACCTGCTTCTTCACAAGGTAACTGCAGTTGAAGCACTTGGATCTGTAGTCCAGAATCAATAGCCCGAGCAAGCGTTGCTTTGAATCGGACTGCATTGAGGGGTGTAGTGAATAAGGTGATGATAACGCCACGCTGTGCAAGCAGCTTGGCTATGTCTATCATAGGGATCATATGGCCCTGCGCCATGAAAGGAAAGAGTGCAAAGTGTAGCTGGTTTGTTTGTTCATCCATGGCGGCTGATTCTTGATGTGCTGCGGATAAGAGGTCTAGCTAGGGTTCTCCTTTCTGCACTATATGATAAAAGAGAAGAATTGGCAAAAATAGAAGAGTGTATAAACCCTCCCCCATAACTTTGCCCTCATATCATGATGACGTAAGAGGGTACATAAGCATTAATCATATGCTTCCAGTAACGAATGAGGTTAACAACAGAAGTAGCCATTAGCCAGCCGAAATTCGGATGATAATGTCCACTTGTTAGTCTTGCTATCAAACATAGGGATGTTATATATTTCTTTGATTTTTCAACTCTTCTATTTAAATTTTTAATATTTTATAAGTCAAAAAAGAAGATATTATACATTTGCATGTACCACTGCCCCATCCCTTGCCTTATTACTATCTTTTTATCAATTTATATATTTTGTCGGTTCTCTCATTGGTGCTCTTTTGGTTTTGTGCTGTCAAAGTGAAAAAATGGACCACAAATTGAATATGGGTTAATACAATACTATATTGTATTGTATTTATGTATTATATAACAAATTAATTATGGTTTTAAAAATAAAAATATGCAGGTCAAAATTATATTTATCAGACGGTTACTTGTACTAATAAATTCATAAAATCTATGCAAAAGAAGTCTTATTTGTAACTAATCGAATAAATGGAATTTATTATTTGATTAACCTCGATATTTCTATTTATTTTATTGTAGTAATGTTTTATTTTTACTGTTTACTTAGGAGAAGTAATTATTTTCTGTTAAGAAGGCAAGAATTCAAAGTCTTTTAAAAAAAAACACGTGCACAAAAAGACGTATATATGTCCATGGAAAGCCAAATGAAAGGACCAACTACAGAATTATTGTAGTAAGGCAATGAGAATTGTGTAATTAACTAATAATGCACCCCATGGATTACCGAAAATATTCCTATTTATCTAATATTTTTTACTATTTATCTTTTTTCAGTAATGCCATTTATATTTCTTTGTATTTATAATAATAACAACAACATATCATATTATATAGCCAGTAATTCTTCACTTATTATCTTTTTTATTATTTAATTTTGGATATTTCGTCATTGTTGTTATTTCTTATTCAGTCTTGAATTATTTTTAGTTTTTTTGAAAATTTAAATTATTTTTATTGAAATTTATATAATATAAGCATGAATAAATTTTTTTTTATTAAAATATGTGCAATAAATTTTAATAAGCATTTGTTCTATTTATGAATAAGAAATTAAATGATAATATAAAGTGACAACAAGATGTTTATGACTTTTCAATTTTTTTCTTCTTTTCCTACCCCTTTCCAAATTTCAAATTGCATATGTGAGGTTTAATTTAATATTTTAATTTTGAATTCGCTCTCCCTAAGAAAATAAGTATTTTAGCAGTTTCGATCAAATTTCAATAAATAAATTTATGCCTTTATACAACTTGATTTTAATTATTATTAAAATAAAAAGCGTTCTCTATCTTTTTCTATTTTCAATATTTGTTATTATTATTATTTTTTATTTTTTATTTTTTCTGAACTTGATAATCGGCTTAGCTTTAGGAAGAATGCTGTTAAACATCATGTTACACTTTCTGGGAGTCGTTACCTCTATTGAAGTTATACTATTTAAAATTAAACATTTCATTTATTTTTGACTGCAAAGTAAATGAAAAATAAATTGGAAAATCACAAGGCTATTATTAATCAATTTAATTGTGTACATTCATTTCACAAAATGGTACCATGAAATATTTGGAAACTTCATAAAAAAATGAGAATTTAAATTGCTACTGAAAGTATACATTAATGGTAGCGAAGGACTATTTCAGATATTACTGAATGATTGCGGTACTTTCGTTGAATCTCATACTTGCTTAATTATCAGATTGATTCTTGAAATTCACTTGTTTCGCGATATCATCAAGTAGAAGTGTAATGTTGAGGTGAGAGGATCCTCCTTCTTGGACGGCTGATTTTGCCATCTTTCCAAATTCTCTAGCTCTTTCTCTTCTCTCATTTCCTTCATTCCCTTCATCCATCAATTTTTCATGAGCATTCTTCACGTCATCTATCTTTACCTGTCGCACCAACACTTTGTTCTTCTCCCTATTTCATGGGATATATTTAATGCCAACTATCACACCAATTCTCAATATTTGCAGAACAAATTTCTTATTCACAAATTGGTCAGCAAATAGAGATCATGATAGCAATTGCAATCCAGCACATACACATTCTAGTGTTGAATTCTTGTTGCGATCTGTTAAGAATGCTCCAATTGAAGGGAGAGATAATATTAGTACCTGCATGTAAAGCTGGTATGAACTGCTATTTATCCTTCTTGGAACCTATAGTAGAAGCTATGGTGATGAGATAAAATTAAATTATTGGAATTTGGTTTGACAGAGAAAACCTAAACCTCAACATAAAGAATGTTTCTTTAAATAATTTTTGACACTCCCGACTTTATTTGCTACTCTTGAAATAGACTTACAATTGATAACAAATATAATAACTATGAATTAGGAGTAATAATAGTAATAAAGGAAACTGCTCCTAACAACCTTAAACTTGTTCGAATACTAACACTTATGGAAAATATTTATTCATCACTCCTACTATACAGGAAGATAAAACAATTGAGAGTCATATCATTTTCCTCCCCTTGAAAAAAGGACTCTTGTCCTCAAGAGAAAAATTCTGGAAATTGCCTTTAGATAAACTTCAATTTTTACCAAGTAGTTTCTGTTGGGGACATCCCTCATCATTGAACCAAAATTTCTTTTCTCTTCCTTTTGACTCGGCTGCCCATGATGGCTATTGGTGTTGGAGTTGAATCCTCGGTAGAAACTACAGCTATTTTGGGCTGTACTTGGGCTTTAGTTATACTTTTTAAAAAGAGACACGTGAAATATCAAATGTATTCAAGCTTTCCTCAAAAGATCTAACCTATATGCAATAGCTCTAATTTTTTGCAATACATTGAATAGACCATAGTACATAACAGATAACTTAAACTTCTCGTGCATTGAGAGAGATTGCTGTCTATAAGGCTATAGCTTTCAGTATACCATGTCCCTAAATTTGAATTCCCTTTTTGAGTGCTTCTCATCATAAATTCATTATATCCTATTTTGGGCTTATAAAATTTTTACCTTGGCCTCCTTAACCATGGAATCTCTCTCCATTAATTGTGGTTCCATAGTAGCCACTCCAGTTGTGCCTGAAGGTAAGTTAATAAAGTAGGTGGTGCACTACCATTAATGACTTCGAAAAGAGACTTTCTAATAATTGAATGGATACCATATGGCAATATTCTTTCCATGCCAACCATTTAGCCCACATTTGTGGTTGAGAACTTGTAAAACACCTCAAGTACATTTCCAACGTGCGATCACCACTTCAATTTGGCCATAAGTTTGTGGATGTTAAGCTAAGCTAAAATTAAATTCTATACCATATAACTTAGATAGCTTCTTTAAAAATAAACTAGTGAAAATAAGATCTTTATCATAAACAATAGACCTTGGCATCTCATGTAAGCAAAAAATATTATCAAAGAAAGTCTGAGTAATACTTATGAATTTGGTAACTCATTAATAAAGTCCATAGAAATATCTTCCCATATTTGGGTGGATGTTGGTAAAGGTTAAAGACGCTTGTAGGACCAATTTGTTCCATCTTGTTTTGTTGATAGACCTCACACATTCTAATAAACTCTTAGACTTTCCCTCTTAAACCTTTGTAATAAAAGTTTGATCTTATTTGATGAAGAGTTTTTAAGAAGCCTTTATGAATATTTTAGTAAAATTGCCCAATAATAATTTTAGCTAAACAATAGTTAGCTGCCAAATAAATTCTTTATTTGAAAAAAAGAATTCCATCTTGAAAATTAAAAGGGCCTATAGCCTTTAAATCCATCGCCAAGCGAATTAATTTCTTCAATTCAGGATCAGATTGATTTTCCCTTTGATTGCCTCTAACCAGCTAGTAATTGGCTGAGATAATGCTAATATCTCACCTATATTCCCTATATTTTCTTTTTTTTTCTTCTCTTCTTGAAAGTGTATTAGTTACTAGGTTCTTTAAGGGTTGATTAAGTGAATAACATGTAATTAGGGTTTAAATTCAACAAATTAATCAAATTAAATTGCAAATAAACAAATCTTTAGCTTGATGAAGATGAAATTAACCTCAAAAATATAAGATTTTCAAAAAATAAAACCCTTATGTATTCTTGCTTGGCAAACCATAAAAAGAGAGAGAGCTTGAAAATTTTACTAATTTTGATAAAATTGGCTTAAATTCATAAAATTAGAAATTGACCCCTATCTATA
>JAWDEX010204982.1:0-11208 GCA_035221805.1 Trichilia hirta
ATCCCTTTCTCTTCTGTTTCCTTCTAACGAGTGTAGTGTTAGCATTGAATAAATGCTTCTGATTCTAATTCTCCTTGCTTGTCTGATCATTAGGCGGATCGTGTTCCTGATGTCCCAATTGCTCCATCATCCCTACTGGGGTTGCCTCCCTACATTCCACCTGGACAGGTACCTGCTCTACATTCATTCATCATGCATCAACATGGGGTTCCTCATTCTCTTCAGTCACATGTAGCTCAATCCCATGTTGGGCATTTTCACTCGATGCCAGCAATGTCATCTCTCCAACAATGGCAGAACCAAAAGGTATTATCAAATAAAACATTTATTTTATTGTATTTGTGTGATGTCTTTAACTTCTCTTTTCTTCAGAATGTGTCAGAAGGTTCTCAGTTATCCGCACCAAATCAGCATCCACCCTCGCAAACTGATCAAAACCATATGAGATCAGATGCCAAATATAAATATGACATGTCCGTTAATGGACAGAACATTCATTCAGGTTATCTGGATGTTCATGTCAGCCAAGGGACTGAGCCAGATTCTGTGATCTCATCAACTGCAGAAGCACAGGTTCTGTAGATGTTTCTGCTCGCAATTTTCGCATGTTGTAATATGTTACACTATGTGATGTTGACAGGACCCAACATGATACTTTTCAGGTTCTTGAGTCAATGGATAGAAGCTACTTGATTGTCCCCCAAACTGAGCATAATTTACAGCAAATTTCTTCCCAGTTTCATGATGTCTTGAGATTGAATACCTTGGATTGCAACTGTGAATCAAAGGTTTGCCTTTTATTTGTTTACTTGGCTTGTGCCATCTAAACAGAGTAATCTTGTTTTGTAAATCAACTGCTTCAGGAACAGAATGACATGAACTTGACTGAGCATGGGCTGCTTGGCGAAGTTGTAAAAGCTGAACAACCGAGTTCTGTTGCCAGTGCATCTCCATCAGATGCTTCTAACAATTCTGTTAATCTTGGTGAAATGATGAGCTACAATCACAGCGGCACAGCTTTACCTGAAGCTTTGATCTCAACTGGGCAGATGAATACATTGATAGCTGGAAAGACATCTGAGACTGCTCTCCTTGATGAAAGATCCTTGTTGGCCTGCATCGTTCGCACAATTCCTCCTGGTGGTAGAATTCGGATAAGTACAACGGTGAGTGTTTAAAAGAGAGCTTGTAGGCCATGGTAGCTTGAGATTTTCTATCTGCCTAAATTTTGTTTTTAACTTATCAAATGTTATGTATGTTAATTACAGCTACCAAATAGGCTTGGAAAAATGCTTGCACCATTACATTGGTATGATTACAAGAAACGATATGGAAAGCTTGATGACTTTGTGACCAGTCACCCAAAGGTGTTTTTATTGGAATTTTAGTTTACTTGTTTCTAAAATTAACTTGTATTATATGATATGAAAATGCCACTGTTTATTTCAGTTATTTTTAATTGAGGGTGACTATATTCAACTTCGAGAAGGAGCACAGGAAATGATTGCAGCTACAGCAGCTGTTGCCAAAGTCGCCGCAGCAGCTGCTGCATCTTCTGCTTACTCCTCATTTTTGCCCACTGTGGCTGTTACTCCAATGGCACAATCTAGATTGAAAAACGTTCCACCAATTGATTCCAACTCTGTGATTCCAAATCAGCATCTTAATGGTGTTAGTTTTGGTATGGCTGGAGGTCTTTCAAATGTAAAAATTTTAAGCAAATCTAGAGAACCATTTGAAATAAATGGAGCCAATTATGAGAGGTCAAGTGTGGTAACTACTCAAAGCAAGGGTTCAACTCAAGGAAGGCCTAACCAGAGTTTTGTTGGGAAACAACAGGGCAGGTAGGGCTTCAACTGTGTAGACATTTACAATCTGTATCTTAATGTTTGAGTGCAGTTGTTTCTATAATTTGGTGAAACACCTATAGAACTTAATGTGTTGCGTTGGGCAGGGCAACTGGTGCTGCGCTAAACTCCCGCAGATAGTAAGTGTGATTATTTATGAAATCTTGCTAATAGTTGTATAATATCTCGATTAAATATACTTTCCATATGTTTAGATTTCAGTTTTTTTGTACAAGACTTGCGATCTTATAATTTTGTGTAGACCCAGCATACACTGTCGGTAATTAATTGTAGGGCATAGCTTTCGGTGATTGAAGAACAGATCTTTTACATGCCTAGTGCAAAGACTTATTTAGTGTAGTGCTTGTTCATTACAATGTCTGCGTGGTAATAATCTTTTTCTTTACTGATTTCTTACGGCAGGATTGATGGATTTGCATGGATAATGCTATGATGATAGAGGTGCATGTGCACCCCTGGAGATCTGAGAATATTTTGGAATGAAGCTGTGGTTGAATAGTCCTTCCATATTGGAATCATCATCAATCCTCTATTGCATCCTTTATGATTCTCAGATTGAAATAGCCCAGTTCACATTATTTTTCTTTTTCTTTTTTTCACTTCCTGCTCTGTTGGAGAAGTATTTATTTGCTGTGTTTTGACAAACTCAAGAAAGCAGGCATCCCCTGCAATGATATTCTTGCACACAGTTGCATTCGTGCATATGATTTCTTATTTTTCTGTTTTGTTTGTACACCCCTTCATTTTTCAACAATGTTGATTTCTTCAATTATCTATAAGCACTCCAGTCAGTACCCTCGCATGTTTCTGTTGAAACATCATCTGGTGCAAAGTCTGCACCTATTTTTTTTGGAATGTAATATTTCTTCAGCTGTAAGAAAAATGATGCCTAGCCGGGGCCCGGGTGTCCCATCACTATGCATTCTGGGGAAATTGGGAGAACCCAAAAGACAAGTTTATTTTCCGTAGGTTCAATTCCATGTCAAAATTTATTTGCCAGATAAAATATAGTTTCAAACCCAAAACGTACACAGAATGAAATCGGGAGAAGTAATGCAATGAGCTGATCAGGGGAATTACAATATTAGTCAGAGATTCACACATAGTGTAGTTAGCGGGCAATATTAATTAGGAACTCAACTGAAGCTCAGGCCTCACTTTCTCGACCATTATTCTCGACTATTATATCTAAAAGCTGAAAATCCCAGTGCGTGTCAATAACATTTCTCTAAGTAATCCAGCTTATTTTCGTTTTCAGTTTGCACTGCTTGATAAATGCTACCCGTGGCGAATGTTCATCTCATGCCCAATGGCCTGGGATGAGTTGCGGTGGTTGTACTAATGTAGCTGATGTTGCTGTTGTTGATCATTCAATGGAAAAGGCTCCTTCAAAGCTATAAAACCTTGTTGCTGGGACATTGTAGGCTGAGATGGTAGTGGGTAATGCACTTGCTGCATGGCAACCGAGGGTATATCTGCAGATTTATAACATGTAGGCTATAAACACAAGTTGGACAGATATACAGAGGTCTTGAGCAGAACTTATTAATCAACATACTTAAGAAGGCATTTTCGATGCTTGAGGCTGGGCATCAGCAATCCCAGGTAGATACATCAAGTTCTGCTGCAGCTGAACAGCTTTTGAAATGTCAAATGTATGGCAAATGTGTAAGGTCAATTCAAAGCTATATCGAGTTCATGAATCCTGAATCATCACCCAACGTTAACACACTCAATAAGCCGACATTTTCCATTTTTTTCCCCAAACATGACACAGCTGAAGAAGACCTTAGGTTTAGTACTCTTGAGTATGAAAATAAGTTTCCTTAAATGATTCCAACTGTGATAAAGTTGGGAAGAAGCGAGATTCTACTTTCATCCACAAGTAGAAGCGCACATCAAGGACTTGGGATCAACCAGAAACATCAAGGCCACAACAAAAATCTTAAATTAATGGAACAGATACTGTCTGATGCAATTCCATGGACTAATATCACTTACAAAGCATATTCAGCAGATTTTCCCAGGTTCTGGTTCTGAACTATAGCCATAATTAGCTGTTTATTCTCATCCAAGCAACATTAAGCCACAGCATCTTCAAATAATGAGTACTCGAAAAGAGAAATACATTTTATCATCCATTTTACGCATAATCCACATTACTTTTAGTTAGCTTATCAAATCATTAAATTAAAAGAATCATCGAATATGCAAGTCGTTACGCGAATGGAAGTCGTGAAAGTATAATACATCCGTCAGATATTGATGATAAGATGAAAACAACACCAAGTACTGAGATCCTTGATATGTCAAAGATAACCAGCAGGCAGAAATGACAGTCTCTTTGGCAACCATTTTCATGTTTCAGAATCCATTTTTCCATTTTCCATACAATAATGCACATCTCTGAATTAATTCAACAATTCGAATCTTCAATCATCTACTTCCCAATTATATGATCTCCAATGCACATCTTAATTCAACCCAGGTATTAAGATGTGGAAAATTTGACAGTGCATTTAAAACTTATCATAGATAATTATATATGAACACACAAAAAAATAAAAATAAATGTCGTATAATATTTCAATATGGGTGTAAATGTAATAATATATACCTTTCGAATCTGCTACGTAGTGATTTCTATTGGAAGAGGAGCGAATATCTGAGTTGATTGCTGTATTGTTTCACTGTTCATCAAAATCAAACTCTTATCCCGAAAACTTTTAAACCTTCAAAATTCAAGTGGTTGAGAAATGAGAACGAGAACTGATTACAGACAGCAATGGACTGAACCTCCCAGCTGACACATATTGCTTACTGCTACAGAGTCATAAGCCAAATAAAACAGGGATAATAAACGTCAGTCCTACGACGTCGTTTAAATTGTATTTGTTGGGCATCCCTATCCATTCCAAACCCGATTCGAGTTCAATCCTCTTCCCACGGGTAAACCGTACTAGTACTTGACTCCGGAATTGTGTTAAAATGAGAGAGCAACATAGGAGAAGAAAAAGCCAAGAGGGAGGAGAAAATGGGTTATGTATCGAGGGTGAGATTGGCGTCATTCTTTGCGGGTGCTGCAACGGCTTCGGCTTTGGGTCTTTACATCCTTTACAAGGATTACAAAGTTGCCCATGAATCGATTTCTCAGCAGGTATACCGTAATTTTCTTTACAGAGCTTCTGAATTTCTTTGAATCTCTCTTCAAATTACTTGATTTAAGTTTGTTTTATTATCATTACGTAAGGTAGAAATTTGAAGTGTATGGAAACTTTAGAAAGAGATTTCGTTGATTGTCTTGTTGCATTCTCCGTTCGATAGATTTTGTGTGTTGTAGATACTAAGTTACATGTTGGAACTTGTTGATTAGTTCTTGTTATGGAGGGATGAAAATGAAAGGGAAGTATTTAGGTTTTCTCAAATTTATTGCATGCGTTGTAAAAGACGTGCATATTTGACCAATTGCAATTGGTTTGGGGATGTGGGATTTAGTTGGGAATGTGGTTTCAAGGAAGGAGAAGGCGAACATCATGTGAAATGAACATTTTGGATCTTGATGGGAAGCAAATTTGGTTTCTTAGGAATCCTTTTAATCATTTTTGTGCTATCGTTCTGCAGTTCTAGGTGGTATTTTTCTCTGTAGTTGTGTGTTATGTCTTGGCCCTCTATAATTTACATCTGTTAAAAGCCAGTATATTCAAGTAATTGTGAGCCTCAAGCTCGTTGGTCTTCTTGTTTTATTAATGTTTTAGTTCTTTTTCTACCCTTGTTGACCATTGATTGTGTATCAGGGTTTCACTGAGGATAAACTGATCTGTCAACTGTAGTTCTAATGACTTTTCTTTGGCTACTAGATCTATTACAAATCCATTATTTTGGCTTCCATTATGTTGATTGAACATTAAAAATATGCTCATAGCACACATTTATCTGATATTAAAAGAGTAAAATTTATAGAGGGGCGAATGGAAGGAAAATTGAAGTCTGATGCCAATTGATAGATGGAACTTATTAGGTGGATAGAGGTTGCTTACAGAGGATCTTCTAATATGGTTCTTTTTATGAACTAAAGCAGAGCATCACTAATATTTGTTGTTTGCATATGGGTGTACAATATGAATCTTTCTATTGCTCTTTATGTTGTTATGGAGTTCTTGGCTTTATTTTATCCTCTCATGAGAGTGAGTTGGATATATTATTGTTTATTAGTCACAAAAATGATGGATAGGCTTGACTGTTTGATTGTCACACTGCCCTTAGCTTTTACCTTGCATATTTTTTTGGTTATATTGCTCTGCTTGGTAACATTTGCAATTATTTGCTTAAAGCATGAATTGTTATTGGATTAAAAAGTGGTTGCAGTTACTTCATTTAAAGAAGAATGTAGGTATGCCATAAAATTCTAAGCAAATCAGTGAAATATATGCAGAGAGATTAATATATTTCAATGCCTGTATACTCAAATAGTTTTTAGATTCAATCACCTTCATCCTTTGCTACATTGGATCAACTTATCATATGGATCTCATAGGTGGGTATGAGGGTTGAGAAAAACAAATTGCTAAAAGTGCAATGAAAGAGAATCCAAAACTATTCCTGAAAGCTTGAAAGGAGATAGCCAACTAAATCCCACTGGATCCTTTAGTTTTGTTGACCCTCTTTTTTTCCTCTTCATACATATATTTTCTTTCACGAAATACTATTATTCTTGTTGCATCCTGCCTACAGCCTTGTGTTAGCATTTAATCATCTATTGTGTAGGGAAACTATTCGAAAATGGGATACGCGTTAGTGTTATGATTTGGTACTCAATGGTAATTTGTAGAAGAGATTAAAGAGATTGAATTTTGTAATTTCCAACAAAGAAAATTTTATTCTTATGTTTTTTGTCTCCCAGGTGAAAGACCTTCATCGGTCACTGGATAGACGAATCTCTGCTTTAGAAAGTCTGAAACAAGCTGAAGCTTCACAACAAGTGGCAGCACCAGAGTAACTGCCCCAAGACATGTTGCCCTAAAACTGCCCCTTTACCTTAACATGCACTCGGATTATTGCTAGGTTTTCGTTTTCCTTCCGCTTTCCACCTCACTTCTGCAAGAATAATTACAACTTCAACTGTTTTGTATTACTATCCTATACCAAATCAGTTGATGCAAGTTCATTGAAGACTGTTTTTGCGATTAATCTTGGTGGAATGACTGTCATTTGTATTTCAAATTAAAGCTTGGAGGATTCGAATTAGCTGGGGTTGCTGTGGTGCATGCATATTATAATTAAGTTGTATGGTGGAGGAAGAGTATCGTTCTTTTTACATTTCAAATCGAAGTTTGGAGGCGTCATGATTTTTAAGTACAAAATCTTTGACATTGAAAAGGGAGGACTACAATGTTCAAATGAAATGCTAGGTTTTGCTTATTTCCCAGCTAGTTATTGAGTCAGCCATTTCCAGATTACTCGTTTACAAACAGACATTCATTGACCAACCAACAATGAGCTTTGATTTGCAATAATGTTTCCTGTAAACGCTTATCATGGTGGTACATTGCATTTCACCCAGAAAAGATCTTTGATAACTATGAAATCAAGGAGCTACATAAGCATTCTGAAGCAAATGGAAAGATAGTAATAAGAATATTTACTCTTTCATAGCTCCCAAGTTGTTGTCTCGTACAAATCAAAGCTGTTGAAGAACAGTAAAACCCAAATATGCATCATTATTTCTAACCTAAAATATGAGAAATAAGAACATAAATCTGCATCATTATTTCTAACCAAAAATATGAGAAATAATAACATAAATCTGCATCATTATTTCAAAAGACCGGCCAAAGATAGTACATAATCTGCACACTTCAGACCTTTCTCTTGAAGCTGAAGATGAAACAATTTGACCAAAATTCTCATTCTCCATCACGCCACAGGACAAAAGTTCGTATATCTCCTATGCAAGCGAAATTCTTTGACAGTATTTTCTTGAATTGTAACAGTGCAATGCTAATGCTTTCTTCCGATGCATTGTAACCATCAAATCGGATTCTGGTCCGGAGTGAAAACTGCCCAAATGCAGAATTCTATATTAGGATTTTAGTTTTATCTTTTTATGCTTCTTTCATATCTATCATTCAGCTTGATAAGCAATCCTACTACATCTCTCACGGAGGGTCTCATTGCAGCCGTTTGCTCTGTGCATTCTAGTGTTAACTCTTAACAGTTTCAGTGCTTTTATTTGATCCTCACTGTCCCAGAAATTGATTTCCTCATCGAGGAAGTTAATGCACTCATCATTTTCTTGTAACTTTCTCCTCGTCCATGAAAATATGTCTGTGTCTTCTTCAAAGCAAAGATCTACGGCCATTTTTCTGTAAAGAAGCTCAAAGACAATGGCTCCTTAGCCATAGTCATCAGGTTTCTCTGTCAACCTGATTAAGTACGCATTCTCGACATTCAGGCAGACAAAAATTCAAGGCAAAATTTAGAAAGTGAGCTTCTTTCAAGATAAATTTGTGAAATCAAAGAAATTGCGGTGACATACAATGCAACTAATCTGGAGTTATGTAGCATAGTGCACAACTGCTGACTTTGTTGAGCTAGAATCAGAGTGGAGATCAACTTTGCTGTCCCCAAATCTCCAATTTTTGGTTCCATTTCAGAATCCAACAAAATGTTATCTGATTTAACATCTTTATGAGTAATTTGAGGCACTCAATCATGGCGAAGGTAAGGAAGGCCCTGCTCAATACCAAAAGCAATGTGAAATCCAGTATCCCAATCCAAAGTAAAACGAGGTTCACTGCGATGCAAGACATCAAACAGTGCTGCACCAGCCATGTGCTCTGTAACAATGAATCCATGTCCATCTTTTAAACAAGAACCTGCCATTCTTACAACATTTCTATGCCTCACTAAGCTCAGAGTTCTCATTTCGGCACAAAAGTCTGCCTAAGAAAGATTCACTTTCTTAACAGCCCAATGCTTTTCCTTTCGTGTTGAAAGTTTTTCAAGAATTAAAATGTAAATTTTTGAAAGCGGTCAAAAAAAGGATTAAAATGTAAAATTTTCAAACTTACCAAAAATACAAAGTTTTCAAAACTGTTTTGCAAGGCGGTTGACTGATCTGAAACAATTGAAACGGTTGACCGAATGCTTGCAAATTTTGAATTGAACTACTATTTTTTATTGTGTTTATCGACTAGTTTTTGAATTTAAGTTTTCTCTTATTTTATAACATCTTTGTATGTTTTCTTTGATATTCAAAATGTTTCAAATTTATAAATTACAAAAATTATCAATCCAAAACACCTTGCACTTATGTTTTGTAATATCTCTTTTATAAGAGAAATATTTTAAGATGTAAATTTATTTTTTTCTCTCACATTCAATTTCTAAAGAAGAGAAAGAAGATATTCTTTCACTTGTGCTTTGAAATTTTGACCCATTAAAAAGAATCACTTGTAAAGTTTTGGCGGAGAGTCAAAAATCTCTTTAGTGTGAGATTGGGTGATTTGGTGTGAATAACTTATCAAAATTTGGAGAAAAGTCTGAAAATTTTGTTGTTGTGACTTGGAGACTTGGGTAAGGCTTGTAAGTAAAAATCTTCAAATAGAGTCTGAAGAAGCAGATGTAGGTGTGAAATTAGCCAAACTATTATAAATCTTTGTGTTTGATCTCTTGACTCTCTCTACTTGCATTTTATTTATTATGGTAATTGAACATTTGTGGTGGATTAAATACTTATAGGTTGTTGGGAAATTAATTATCCTGCATTAAACTTTTAGAAGCCCAATTTAAAGCATTTCAAGAAGTTTGTCTAAGAAAGATTCACTTTCTTAACAGCCCAATTTTTGCTGGAGTTTGCTTGATTCAGTCCTTTAGAGAGTTCCATGCTTGCCTTTCCCCATTACTACTTGTCACGTCACCCTCCAGTGGCCCGGATGATATCTTCAAATTTCAAGTCCTCTGGTAAATCTTCGGATCTTGATTGATAACCTTGAAGCAGAGATTGATGGAAAGCGTATTGCGGAAGGGCTCGAACCACCAACATGTAATCAAAGCATAAAGCAATACCACAGAGAGAACCACTCCAATAATTATGGCTTTCAGAACCCGCGATTTTCTATGCTCTTCGTTCATCTCCCCTCAATGTCTTGCTCCATTGCCAAGCAAACAAAGTTAAATGATCCTGGATATGAAGCCATGAAGATGGTCCAAGGGGATGGTAGTTTCCCTGAAAAGTGATTGAATGATATGTTCACAAAGGAGATCATGTTGTTCACTTCTGCTGATATCTCACCATTGAAATTGTTACAGGAGAGATCAAGACTTTGTAACTTGTCAATATTTCCAAGGCATCCTGGGAATTTTTGGGAGAGTTTATTATTGCTTATATTTAAACCTGCACTAAAATGATGAAGATTACTGAAACTGCAAGAAATAGAGCCATCAAGCATGTTACCTCCCAGCTGTGATTCAAAGAGACTCAGCATGGAAGAGAAAGCATCTGGAATAGCTCCACTAAGCTTGTTTTCTTGAAGAAAAAGGCTTTTCAATGTTTCCAATGACATTAGTGCTGAAAAGATTGTTATTTGATGAATTTTGTGTAATTTCCTAACTCAGAGGGAATCTTCCAGTCAGTTTATTAGAGGACAGTCTTAAAATTTGAAGATTTTCTAGCTTTCCAAGTTCAGGAGGTATGAAGCCAGAGAAACTGTTTTCAGAGAAATCAAGCATTGTTAGAATTCTCGAAAACCCGAAAGATGAAGGTATGCTTCCTTGAAACAAGTTTTCTCGAACCTACTGAAAATAAACCCCGGAATTTCCATCCAAATTAGCTGGTATATTTGGAGAAAGTTGTTGCATAGAATCACTCTCTTAAGCGCTGAACAATTTCCAATCTCAATTGGAAAGCTCCTGTTGAAACCGTTGTTTCTCAGGGTCGAAATGGAAAGATTGTTGACCGTAAAAACGTTTGCAGGAATTGAGCCGCAAAAGTTTGTTCCCGGCTAAATCCAATTTAAATAGATCAGGAGAATTTTTCCCAAGCTCGTTTGGAAACTCTCCAGTGAGATTATTGTGAGCTAAGGAGGGAAATTTAGGTTTTCTAAAATGGGTAATTTCCAATGGGATTCTACGAGTCAAACTATTCTCATACAGAGACAATTCCGAAGATTTCTCATTCTCCCAATCTCATTTGGAATATAGTCTGCAATTCAAGTGTTGAATAGGTAAAAACCTCAAAGTTCTCAAGATTGCACGTTTCAGGAGAAATTGTCCCTCCAATAAAATTAATTCTGAAGCCCAAGTTCGACAAGTGAACTGCAGGTTCCAAGTTCTGGAGGCA
>JAWDEX010204993.1:0-11204 GCA_035221805.1 Trichilia hirta
TTGTACTGCTCTGATACCTAGGCAAGGCCAAGTGCTGAGGGGTAGGCCAACAAAAAGGCCAGCCTTTTTATTGGTGAACATCGCTCCTGCCTCTAGCACTTGGACTTTGTCAGGTAAGACCTATAGAGCCCTGTATAACAAACAGAAGATGAGTTACTCTAACTCATGCTCGGCCCCCATGGATTTGAACCCTAGATATCAAATATTAGAGCACGTCTTTGTAACTACTTGAGCTAGTTCAGGTGACTACAAGGATGTGCTCTGATATTTGTTATCTAGGGTTCAAATTCTTGGGGACCAAGCATGAGTTAGAGTAACTCATTTTCTATCTGTTGAGCAGGATTCTATAGGTCTCACCTTGCAAAGCCCAAGTGTTAGGGGTGGGAGAGATGTTCACCAACAAAAAGGCCAACCTTTTTGTTGCCCCCCCAATGTTTTATACAAGCATTATAGCAATTAAGTGATTTGTAGATGTATACTTGAGGATAGGATAGAGTCAATTCTAAATCGTTGTCATTCATTAGCCATTGGTAAACACTATAGAGTGAACAAAATAGTGGCAAAAGTGTTACAATCAAGTTTTTATTAGCCTTTCTTGTTTAAAGATACTCAAGTTTATGTTTTTTCTTATGATAAATGCCAAAAGATTAGTTATATCTAATAGAAACATAAAATACCCTTAAATAATATATTTATAGTCGAAGTATTTAATATAGGGGCATCGATTTCAAAGGACTGTTTCCTCCATCTTTCTCAAATCATTACATTTTAGTAGTTGTTGATTATGTTTCCAGATGAGTTGAGGCTGTGGCCTTGCCTAGAAATGATTCTAAAGTTGTTTTGAATTTTTTAAGAAAATAGATTTTCATGCGATTTGGAACTCTAAGGGTGATCATCAACGATGGAAAAAAGTACTTCTGCAATTGGTAATTCAAAGCACTAAGTAGCAACTTCTTACTACCCTCAGACTAGTGGACAAGTGAAAATTTCAAATCAAGCACTAAAACGAATTTTAGAGAAAATGTTAGCCACTTCTTGAAATAATTGGTTGAAGAAATTAGATGAGGCATTATGGGCATATAAAATAGCATTCAAGACATCAATTAGTATGTCACCATATCAGCTAGTATTTGAAAAAGCATGCCATTTATTCGCAGAGCTGGAGTATAAAGCATTTTGGGCTACCAAGTTCCTAAATTTTGATATAGAGGTAGCAGGAGAGAAAAGGCTCTTGCAACTCAACAAGATGGATGAGTTTTAAAATGATGCATATGAGAATGCTTGCATTTATAAAGAAAGAACAAAGAAATGGCATGATTAGCATATTTTTTGAAGGAATTTTAAAGTTAGTTAAAAGTATTACTCTACAACTTAAGACTACGACTCTTTCTTGGAAAACTCAAATCTTGTTGGTCAGGACCATTCATTATAACTAGAATTTTTCTATATGGAGCCATCGAGTTGTCAAACAATTTCAAGGAGACATTTACAGTAAATGGTCAACTATCAAAACCATATTTCAAAGGAGACTTGAATAAGTATAAAGTTTCCATCAGTTTAAGGGATCTA
The DNA here is from genome assembly GCA_035221805.1 of Trichilia hirta. NCBI lineage: Eukaryota > Viridiplantae > Streptophyta > Magnoliopsida > Sapindales > Meliaceae > Trichilia > Trichilia hirta. The sequence goes on from JAWDEX010204993.1 coordinate 1,570, forward strand.
TGTGTTCCAAAAAAAGCATTATATCGGGTTGAAGACACTAAATTTAGTGTTTTTGAGAGGTAACGCAAATTTAATTTTTTTAAAGATTCTTTTAACTTTCATTTTAATAAAATTAAAAAACTTAAAATAAACTTTCTTTCTCTTTTAGGCCATTCTAGGTAACAATACATTTGTATGCTGCAAGGGTAACGCCCCAGTGTCAGCTCCTCAGCACTCAGCCTGCTACAAGCTCGTAAATATAGCACCCCAGTGTTAATCGCCCAACACCCTAGTGCTAACTCCTCAGTACCCAGCAAGGCTATAAATACAGTGCCCCAATGCCAACTGCCCAGCATCTTAACGCTATAAGCTTATGAGTCAAGCGCCCTAGTGCCACAAGAATAATGCCCTAACATTACTTCAAATTTAAGGGGACTATTCCCTAATTCTCTATACTTCTCTCATATCCCTAATTCTCTACTTTAACCCCTCTCTAAATTCCTCCTTTATTTGGCTACTTCCTATAAATCCATCAATTAAAACCAAAATTAACATTTTATAACATCATTTTGAGAATAAATTTTAATTTTAAACAGGGGATTAATCATTAATCTTCAACTCAAAGGTTACTCAAATAGAAGAAAAACTTAATTATTTAAGTAAGTTCTGTAATTGTCTTTTTTAACTGTCAAAACTTAAATTATTTTTGCATGATTAGGGAACAAGTTGATATTTAGATGATAGGTTAGATAAAAATTAAAACTTAAAGTTTTTGAATTGATAAATCTAAGAGAAGAAGTGTTGTATTTGAATAAGAATTGTATGAATAAGGCTTGTCTAACAATTTCAACGTATAATAGGTGCATATATTATCAATATTGGTAAGAGTTAAATAGATATTTAGTAGAATAATTTGCTAGGCACTGGATAGGATATTGTATTTTGGGAGTGTGTGGATTTTGTATTGTATGAAAGAATTTATAGTGATCATAAGTTTGAAAACGAGTATGACACTAAAATAATAGAAGGAGGTAGGTCCTAATTCTTTATCAGAATATAATAAAAGTTAATTTATGAGTAAAAAAGCAGTAAAGAGGTTTTTCACCCTTCTAGTTAGCTAGTTATTAATCCCAGAATAAGGATTTTTGTTAGCTAAAAATTGAGATGATGAATTGGCTAGGATGATAAGTGAAATACATTAAGAAGAAGTTGTAAAGCATTTAGAAGTAGTAGTGGTATCAATTATTAAGGAATTCTATGCCAATGCTTCTCTATATACAAATCATAGAGTTAGAATTAGAGGAAAATGGGTGTCATTTGACAAATCTATAATTAATAGATATTATTAATTGCTTGACATAAAGGATGAAAATTACATCATATACCTTCACATAGACTTAGACTTATCACAAGTTATTCAGACTCTTTATAGACCGAGAGCTAAATGAAAAGCAAAGGCTAATGAAGCGGCTATCTCTTTTCCCAATAGTAACTCAGTAGATATGACAAAGCTTGATATTACTTCATTTCTCCTAATCTCACATGTAAGTGATGTCATAAAAGAATGAGCTACACTTTTATATGCAATTATCACATATATGAGTATAGATATAGGTTATTGATCCAAGATAATATTTTGCATTCACTACGAGAAACAATAATAAGGGGTTTAACATATCTTTCATTGATATTTAGGTTATATAAGGTTGTCAACATTTTATGGGACACAAATAAAATCTTTCAACATTTTCAGAATACCATAGATCATAACATAATTTTTATATATAAAAGTTAGCATAGAGGTAGGCCACATCGGTCAGGTGCTAAATTTGACCTCGTTTATTTGCTAAAAACTATTCAAAACCCTAAACCTAGACGTCTACCTAAGGAGCAACAACGGCAAAACACATTGGTTGATGAAGTTGCACAGTTAAAAGTAGAAATTCAGGCACAAGGCCAATAGATGGATAGTTTTGTACAATATTTGATTGAGTTTAATACTATACTAGCCCAAATATTAAACAATTATGGTTTAAATGTAGAATCTTGAGTAGTATAGTTTCCTGTACCACTAGAATTTCCTACAACCCAACTAGAAGCTAGCGATAAAAAGGGAAAAGATGAGGAGGATGACGAAAAAGCCTTAGATCTTTGTAAAGAGAGTTCTTTCATTTTGTTTTAATTTAATTTACATTGAGGATAATGTAGTTTTTAAGTTTGGGAGAATTAGCATTGCTCTTTCATTATTTTTGGTTTTAAGTTTGTGGTATTTTCATTATGTATTTTGTGTGCATTTTCAGTATTTTTATGTTTTTTATGTGTGAATTGCATGAATGTGTGTCTTTGTGTGTTAATCAATTGAGTTTTATTTGTACAAAATTGTTATCTCTATTTTATTGATATTTATAATAGATTTTGATTAAGTTTGAAGAAAGATTATAAATACATTATTATGTTTTAAAGAAAATAGTAATGTTTGCTTGAGAAAATCATGTGTTGAGTTATTAAAATTGATTAGAATAAGCCATGTTAATTTTTTTTAACTACTTAGGCTAAAAAAAGTGAGATAAATTGTATTTAAAGGCTACAAAAAGTCCCATCACATGTCTTTATGAGTGCACTTCAAAAAAAAAAAAATTAAGGCTTTGTGAATAAATTGTAAGAATAAACTACTCTTATGTCTTAAACTACTTAGTAATTGGGGTATTGGTCGTGAAAAGTCTATCCTTACATAAAATAATAGATTGAGATATGAGTATACAAAGTAGTCTAAGTCTTTATAAAGACTAAGTAATCGGGTGTCGGCATTACAAATTTCAAGTATTCGTATAAAAAGGTTGAGTAGGGCTTAGATAAAGAATAAAGTTAGCCATGAAAAGCCTTAAAAGGAAATAATGAGTTTCACTTGTGATTAAATAAAATAGTCCTTACGAAATTAATTATAGAATGGTTAGACTAGATTAGATTGCAAGATATACTGATTTTTCAAGGGCATGCATGAATTGAAAAATTTTGAACTAATGCAAGATTGATTAATTAAAGAATTAAATTAAAACTATTATGGTCATTAATACTTTAAAGATTTATTTTTGTATCAATGACCACTAATTAATGTAAGTTTTTATTTGCTTGGTTGAGTTTAGTGTATGTTTAGATTTTTCATGTGTGATTGTATGATGATTGGACTTTGCGGGTATATCCGCTGAAAACTCTCACGAAACTTCACTCATCCTCTGGAGGCATTTTAAGAGTTTAAAAGACTTATTATATATGCTAAATAAAATCATCATGCCTACAAAAGTGAGTTAGGTTTAGTTTTGGTTATGTCTTATTTTGTTTTGTTTTGCTCGGTACTAGAAAAATTCTAAGTTTGGCAAAATTTAATGAATCAACTTTTATTAATTATTTTGACTTAGATTTTGAGTATTTTGTTAGATTTTAGCTATTTTTGTGGCTCAAGAATGAATTTTCAAATATTTTCCTAATTGATAAATGTTGATCAAATTTGTATAGTGTCTAAAGATTGAGCTATAACTTGGTGTGTAGATATTAGAATTGAGTGATTCAAGTTACATTGAAAATATGACTTAAAGACAAAAGACTTTTATGAAGAAACTATTTGCATTTGAAGTTGTTTGAAGGGCTAAAATATATCACAAAATATAGCTATTGTAAGGAGTTACACACTTATTTACAATATGGACAAGAGCGTAGCTCCTTGGCTCCTATATGCAGTGCACCAATGCTATCTTAGCAAGAAAAGTTCCTTGTTTATCAAAAAATATGGTGCCACAATGCCAAAGGTTTAGCACATCAACGCCCGACGTGTTATTTTATTTTCTCATGCAATTTGAAATTGGTTTAAAAGGGAGGAAAAATTATAAAAAGGGTCTTTTTCTAAACCTAAAGAGTTTTGGTAATTTTTTTAGAGACTTTGAGATAGAATAACCCTCATAGCAGCCATAGCAAGGAGACTCAAGAAGCTAAAGATTAAAGCCTAAGGATTAGAGTTTCGTTCTTCTCTTTTTTTTTTCTTTCAATTTAATTGCTTGCTTAATCATGTTGAACCTGAGAATTAGTTTCAAGATGTTTTAATCTTTCATTATGAACTAAATTCTCTTGTTAAGTTATGACAATTCCAATTCTTAATTTTATTATTTTATAAATTTATCATCCTTAATTGAGTATATATCATTGTGTTTAATACTTTTAATTATCTAGTCAATAGCTAAATAATTTGTTATTATGTGTTGACATAAGAGATGATGCATGTAATTAGTTTCTATGATATATACCATAAATTAAACAAAAGACAGAGATATGCCAATGTGATTTGTGCGATATTTATAAAAAATATTGTTGATTATAATGTGCTTATAGATATTTAAATAGTAATGAGATATAGTGGGTTAGTATATGTGGGTAATTCTAATTCTACTCGAGAGAGGATATTAGATAGGTTAAAATATTTTGCTGTCAAAAGGGATGATAAGGAAAAAAAAGATATTTAGCCAAGTTATAAAGTCATGAATTCAAACATGAGTATATGAAAATTTCTCACACTAGTGGGACTTTTTCGAAGTCTATAGAGATAATGTACTAAATCTAGAGGACCATGTATTCATAAAACAGGCATCGAATAAGTGATGAGTACATAAAAGTATATAAGTATTAAGGTTTAAATTCATTATTTTATACTTTAATGTATAATTAATTCTCTTAAATTATGTATATTTTCAGTTTGTGGTGTAAATTTTAGTTTGTTTATAATTTATATTTGATATAGTAATAGTAAAAAAGGGCAATAACTTTTAAACCAAGAGAGCTATTAAGGTGATTCTTATTCCAGTAGAAAGCTGACTCAATGGGTTAAAACTTTTATGTTTGGACTAATCATAAGTTTGGACTCTAAGTTATAGTTTCAAATCTATTAAGCAAGCTTATTTATTATTCCAATCTAGCCTGACATTGCTTAATTATTTTTGTCATAACTTTTTAAAAAATTTTGAATTAACCTGAGATAAGTGGCATATTAAAGATTAGACAATTATCTAAAACTTTCATGCTTATCACCAAACCTAAATCATTGATTTTTAAGGTCATCCATGATATTTTTATGGCAATTAAAATTGTTAGATAGCATTTATCAAAGATTTCATCCAAATTTGTCATAATCACAACTACCAATGTTCAACATTTAGCTCTTATTTTACCTATATGTAGAGGCCTTTTTGTGTTATATAATCATACAATTTCATGCTTACAAAATACTTTTATTTATAAAAATACTCTTTCTCTTTTTATATAATGTCTTTCTAAGTTACTAGCTAAGGTTAAGAAGTTAATACTAAAGATGTATGGTATATTTTCTAGATCCCACTTTTGGTTATAATATTTAAGTATTTTTATTAATTGCATATTTATGTTTTGAAAAGTGTTTTTAAACATCTAAAATCTTTGATTCTTTATAGACATTTGGCACATTGAATGCTTGGAAATTAATTCCTTGATTCATTGTCGACATTTGGCATAAAGGATGCTTTGAACTTTAACATGTTTTAAACATTTTTCTTAAATGATTTTATCAATTAATTCAAAGGCATATTTTTAATCAAACATTAATTTTTTTATAGAAAATACATATTTTGTGCATAAAATAATTTTTATCTTCCGATTGAGAAAACTCTTTTGTTTATCTTAATTGATTTATAAAATGGTATCTAGTTTACTAACCATCATCCTAAAATATTAATTTTTAAAATCTTAGTATTTTAATTTATATCTAATTTTCACTTGGTAATTGTTCTTTCAAAATTTGCTTATCATATATTTTATCTTTGCTATTGGACTTTGCTTTGGACCTTTGCTAGTGGACCTTACCTTAGACATAAACTAATTCTACTCTTGAAAAAACACTCCCTGTAGATACGACACTTGGACTCACTGGACTATACGATAACAATACTACCTATACTTGGGTATAATAATTAATCTGTGAATCATTATGACCTTAGAGAAAATAAAGTATTGCAGATCTATTTGTGAGAATGATAGTCTAATAAATGAGAAATATGACTGTATATTGTATTATGCGTGATTGTATTATATGTAATTAGTATTGTGTTGTCAATTTTGAGCATTATTTATTGAATTATACTTATAACATGTACTGTACATATTTAATAGTAAAGTAACTGTTTTGATTTATATATGTATACTTATTATTATTATTCGTACTAATATAAAAGTACACATATAAATACCTAGATAATTAGTTTTCTAAATATGTTCCATACAAAAGCCATATTAATTGGGAGTTGACACGATATAGGAGGTACATTAAAATTTTTTAATGCATATTATGAGATAATATTAGTACAGATAACATGATTGTTATGTTATTAGAATTTCAATGTGAATTAATAGTTAAAGAATTATTCTTTGAATTTGACCAAAGATATAATGAATTACACAAAAGTATAATGTCAATAATTCATTATATGATTATACTAGTATGATAATTATTCTGTAGGCCTAAGACATCAGTGTTATTATTGTGTATAAATGCACATAATTCATATAGTGTATAAATACGAGACTAATGACATTTTGTACACAGAAGTCGATTAGATTATATATTATTTATATTAAAATGTGAATAATTATCAAGATAAAATTCATTGACTAGATATAAAAGAATTTAAGATTTTATTAACTTAATTCAAATTTAAATTTCTAGTCAAACACTGGCTAGTGCCTAAAACTCAAGTCTCTAGTTAGAGCTAATGATAAGTTACACATAGTGATAACAAGTTAAGTGTGTGGTGACTTTTAGTTCAAAATAAAACTGTGTTTAGGATTTCAACACATAAACTCTATCTTAGTTGGGATTAGGCAAACAGAAAAAAATTATCAAGACAAAATATGTAATCAAATATAAAAGGTTTAATAAGGATTTTTTTATTATGGTTAAAAAATTATGGCATATTATTAGATATTAACTATTGTTATTGAGAATTCGAATAGTTTGAAATGAATTTGATGAGATCAATTTTAACTTACAGCCAATATAACAGTAAATTCGATAGATCACAAATAATATTTTATACTCTTTTTTGCTTTAAGACAGAATAAATATTATTTATAAGAGAACTAATACTCTTAAAAATAATATTAATTTAAAAGGTGTAAATGATTTATATGTAAATAGTTTAACAAATCTGAGAGCTTTATATAATGATTTAAAAGTAACTTAGAGTAATAATATTTTCATAATATTTACATATGAAAATAGAATCAAAATAAACTTAATTAAAGCAAGTTTAACTAACTTAGGGATATGTTTATTATTATAATATTTAATAAAGGCAAACTTATTATTTTGCATTTTACTATTGCAAAACTTATAGGATAAGTTTTAAAACTTATTTGTCTTTAAATTAAAGGCCAAGGATATTTAAGTAACTAATACAATAATACAAATATGGGTTATTTTTTATTTTTTCATTAATTAAGAGATAATTTATAAAATTATCTCAAAAGCTCTCTCTCTCATTCTCCAAGGTTTGCCCAAGGCTAGGGCAAGTGTAAGTGTTTAGACCTTTTGGAAATCTTATATTTTTGAAGTTAATTAGATCTTCATCAAGCTAAAGATTAGTAATTTTACAAGTTAATTTGATTGATTTGTAAAACTAGAACCCTAATGTAAATTTATGTTTATAAACCCTAATCACATGATTTTCACTCAATCAACACTTTATTTTTAATACATAAGTTGCTATAGTGACCTTTTCTACAACAATAATGGCAAGTAATAAAAGAACTTATTTGTTCTGATGCTTTAAAAAAAGTATCTTGAATAAGTCTTTTGTTTTGTACCTTATCTATAACCAATTCTAATTTTATCAAATACCAATCTTTGACTAACTAAGAGTTTATCTAAAAATTCCTTTCCTAGATCAAATTTACCTAATAAACCTTTCAGGTTATTCACTTTATCACGCAATGCTTTGTTATCCTCTTTTACTATTTTAACTACACTAGATTTATTTTTTATTTCAATTTTACTAATCTTTAATTTTAGCAAATCAATTTTTTTTAGAAGTATGGAATTCTTTTTTGTAATGACTTTGTGTTTTTCATATAAAATTTTAAAATCATCTCTTAATTCTTTATACAAGTCAGTTAATTCATTATAGAGTAGGTCATCATTCTCACTACTAGAGCTTGAATCATAATAAGAAGAATCTTGAGTAGAAGTAATTACTCATTGTCTTATTTGTCTATGAGACAAAGGTTTGCATGCTCATTATCCAACGATGAAGAGTATTCCTAGCTTGATAAGTCATCCTGTATGACCTTTATTACCTTCTTTTTCTTGTTGTCCTTCTTGTCTTTCCTTAAAGGACACTCTAATCTTATATTTCTTAGCTTCTTACATTTATAGCAAATGCTTTCTCTTTCTTTTCATTTCTCTCTCTTTGTTCTTTTTATATTCTCACTTCTTGGTTGATTTCTTCTTCTTTAATTTCTTCCTTTAGATCTATCATCTATTGAAATACTTCTTTAATTTTTTGGCCATCAGTAAAAAGTCATCATTATTATCATTTGATTCCTTTTCACTTTTCTTTTCTTCTTCTTCCCTTGTGCCTTTTAGTACAGTATTTTTCTTTCATATTTCTCAATCTTTGTCCTTATTCTTTTTGCTCTCTAACTTATATGTTATGAATGATCTTAAAAGTTCTTTAAGTTAAAGAGTCTTTAAATCTTTAGCTTCTCTAATAATTGTCATTTTAGCTTTCCAAGACCTCTTAGAATTTTAGTAATAATATCATCATTAGAATAATTTTTACCTAGGGCTTTTAATCCATTTATGATATCAATAAATTTAGTAACATGTTTTTAATGCTTTTATGAGATTTTATTTGATTAATTTATAATCACAAATTAGTATGCTGATTTTTGAATCTTTAACTCTACTAGTCTCCTTATGTGTGACTTTTAATATATCCCAAATTGCTCTTGCATGTTCACATTTTAATATCCTATTGAATTCAATTCTATCTAATGCATAATATAGTACATTCATTTCTCTATCATTTAGAGTTATACTAGTTTTTCTCCTCTAAAGTCCACACTCTTTTTGACTTGTGTCATATCTCTTTAGTTATCTCATCAGTTATCATAGGTCAGGTATACCCATCTTTTATTATGGTCAATATGTCTAAATCTAAGGTAATCAAATAAATCTACATTTTTTTTCTTTCATTATATATAATCTGTTCCATTAAAAAGTGGTAATCTATCTGTGGATTGACCTTCAATAACTAGACTTAGTTTACTGCTAAATGCCATTTTTGATCTACTTCTTTAAGTTGTAAATCCTATGTCAACAAAGTTAAGATCTGATATCACTTATTAGCCCAAATGGCAATACCTAAGAGAAAGGTGAATTAGGATTTTATAAAAATTTAATGCACGAAAATCTTTATTGAAAAATTTGAATGCAAATGATAAACAAATTAATTAATGCACAATTTCTCCAATCAACAAATTATGTGCACTACAATAATAGAGAGAGAGAGAGAGAGAGAGAGAGAGAGAGAGAGAGAGAGAAAGAGAGAGAGAAAGTTGTAAACATGGATTTAGAGTGTCTC